>PVIA01005317.1:0-117962 GCA_004024845.1 Tonatia bakeri
CCATCCCCCACCCCACTGATAACTCTCCATGTGATCTCCATTTCTGTGATTCTGTTCTTGTTCTAGTTGTTTGCTTAGTTTGTTTTTTTTTTTTTTAGGTTCAGTTGTTGATAGTTTTAAGTTTGTTGTCATTTCATTGTTCATACTTTTGACCTTCTTCTTTTTCTTAGATAAGTCCCTTTAACATTTCATATAACAAGGGCTTGGTGATGATGAACTCCTTGAACTTGACTTTATCTGGGAAGCACTTTATCTGCCCTTCCATTCTAAATGATAGCTTTGCTGGATAGAGTCATTTTGGATGTAGGTCCTTGCCTTTCACGACTTGGAATACTTCTTGGCAGTCCCTTCTTGCCTGCGAAGTTCCTTTTGAGAAGTCAGCTGATAGTCTAATGGGAGCTCCTTTGTAGGTAACTGTCTCCTTTTCTCTTGCTGCTTTTAAGATTCTCTCCTTCTCTTTAATTTGGAGGAATGTAATTATGATGTGTCCTGGTGTGTGCTTCCTTGGGTCCAACTTCTTTGGGACTCTTTGAGATTCCTGGACTTGTATGTCTATTTCTTTTGCCAGAATCAGGAAGTTTTTTTTTTCATTATTTTTTCAAATAAATTTTCAATTTCTTGCTTTTCCTCTTCTCCTTCTGGCACCCCTATCATTCAGATGCCGGAACATTTAAAATTGTCCCAAAGGTTCCTAAGCTTCTCCTCATTTTTTTGAATTCTTGTTTCTTCATTCTGTTCTGGTTGGATGTTTATTTCTTCCTTTTCTTCTGAATTGTTGATTTGACTCCTGATTTCCTTCCCTTCTCTGTTTGGTTCCCTGTATATTTTTCTTTATTTCACTTTGCAGAACCTTCACTTCTTCCTTCATTTTGCGACCATACTCAATCATTTCTGTCAGCTTCCTAATTACCAGTGCTTTGAACTCTGCATCTGATAGGTCAACTATCTCCTTGTCACTTAGTTGTTTTTCTGGAGCTTTGATCTGTCCTTTCATTTGGGCCATATTTCTTTGTCCCAGTGCATCTGTTATGTTGTAAGGGGTGGAGCCTTAGGTGTTGCTTAGGGCAGGGCAAGCCACGTTGCTGCGCTGTGGTGCTGTATGTGGGGGAGGGGTCAGAGAGGGCACAATGATATTTTTGCTCAGTTCTCACCCCACTTTCAGTCACTTCCCTCACTCCCTACAAGTGGATTGCGCCCTTTCAGGTTTTGATTCCCAGGTAGGTGGGCTTGTGTACATTCTGGGATCCTGTGGGTCTTTCCAGCAAACTCTCCTGTGAGGCTGGGAGTTTCTCCCACTGGCAGATCCCCCACAGATTTTTACAGTCAGAAGTTTTGAGCCTTTATTTCCCTGAGCTGGAACCGTGTGTTATGTGGTCTGTTTTGCTCATCAGTTGTTCCTCCTGGTTTATCTGCACACAAATGTGGGGCCACCCTGTCTGCCCACTGCCACCTCATTCACCTGGTCCACCAGCTGCTGCCTTGCTGAGGGTCCTCTCCACCCTGGCTGCCCATCTCTGCTCTTCCTACCAGTATGGATGAATGTTTCTTCTTTAACTTCTTAGTTGTCATATTTCCATACAGTTCAACTTTCTGGCAGTTGTGGCTATTTTTTGTTTTTAAATTGGTTGTTATCCTTCTTTTGGTTGTGCGAGGAAGCAACAGGTATCCACCTATCTACATACACCTCCATCTTGGCTGGAAGTTCTGTTAGAACTTTCTAATTAGACTCTGTCTCTGGTCTCTCTCTCCCATGATCCATCCTATGTAACACCTCTGAAACGGATCTTTGAATATATCTCTGTACTCACTCTAACCTTTCCAGCTTCTCCAAGTTGTTTCTTTTCGACCTTATCACTACATCCACCTTATGCCTCTCCTTACATGCGCAGTGATGTGCGATTTCTTGATATTTCTGGGCCAGGTCATGACATTTTGTGCTTTCATGGTTACTCAAGCTGTGGTCCTCACTTCTGATCTCCTTCCTCTGCATCGCAGGCTTCTACTCCAACTCCCAGATGAGCTCATCTGGTGCCTTCTTGGGAAAACTGGGTCTCGGACTTCTCTGGTTCCTTCCCAGATTTTAATGTGCCTGTCTTGAAATACTATAATGATTTTAATGTTGTTCTTCCCCACTAGACCAAGCATGTACCATTTGAATATGTAAACCATAGTAAATACTCAACAAATGTTGTTTCCTTAGTGCATAAATGACAGTATCTGTACCCTGACAGCCTCACCTCTCAGTGTCTTTACATCCTCGCCTCCCAGTGTCTTTGTGACACACGACAAGGAGGTTTGTATGCTCCCAAAGAAAATGTTTTTGTCAAAGTCAACTACATGCCCCATATGGTTAAAATCCAATGGGCAATTTTTTTGTGTTTGTGTGACTGAATTTTTCAGCGACATTTGACACTGTCATTTCCTCTAGCTTGAAGTACTTTTTTCATGTGGTTTCAGGGACATCACATATACCTGGTTTTCTGTATATATCACAGCTACTGCTTCCTAGTCTCGTTTGAATGTTTCTTTCCTTCTTCCTGTCTTTCAAATGTGTGGGCAGCTCTCAGCCCCATTCCCCAAACTCTCTTCCTAGGAGACCTCATTCAGTCACATGTCTGTACAACCATTTATGAGCCTATGATTCTCGCATTAATATCTTCAGTCCCAATTTCTCTCATGAGCTTCAGACTCATCCATCCAGCTTCCTTTCCAGCCTCTCTCCACTCGCATGTCTAATGAAAACGAGCATGGTCAAAATAAAACTCTTGGATTCAGGTCTCCCCAAACCCCACTGCTCCTTCTCCACTTTGCTCCATTTCCACTAGCCAGGAAGTTAGAAATCATTCTCAATTTCTCTCATACTGCATATCAAATCCATTACAGCAAATCCTATCATCTATAGTACCTTTGGTGAACATCCTGATTCCAGGGTATCGCACTGACCCCGTCATTCCATCCTAATCTATACTACGGCCACCTTCTATGTGGACTATTAGGGTGGCTTCCAGTGTCATGCCCCTGAGTCACTATTGGCCCATTTAGATCTAATATCCATCCACTCAACACAAGAAAGCTCTTGGAAGAAGAGAGATCAGATCACTTCAATCTCCTACTCTAAAATGTCCAATGATGCCCCTTTCTGCCTCAAAGCAGAAAGGTTTCTGCTTTTCCAAAAGGTTTCTACTTATGATAAGCCCCCCTTAAGGGGAGCTTCCCATACCAGGGGGAAAGAGTAACTGCTTCTTTCGTCAGGGATGAGAAGCTGGCAGCAGAATGAGAACTTACATAAATAGGCCTTACTAAAACAAACCTTACCTCCCATCAATTACCCCCATATATATCTCAGTGATTTGCCACAATTTATTATCCCTTGAAATCCTAAGCCACTACCTTTATTAGAATGGTATATAAGCTCTAAATTCTAACTGGCTTCTTTAAGCTACATTTTCTCTGCACTCCTGTTTACGTATACAAATAAATTTTGTCTTTTATCTTGCTAATTTCTCTTTTGTCAGTTTAATTTACAGGCCCCAAGTACTGAACTTAAAAGGGTAGAGGAAAAGCTTTTCCTTTCTGACAACGTAAATGAACACATCAATAAATGGAGAGCCTGAGTAACTTTCCTCATCCTTCTAAGCCTCACTCCACTATTCTTTTTATTGATCACGCAACCATTGCCAGATAAGAAATGGAATTCCTTAAGAGCAAGGACATTAGAAATGTTAAAAGGCTACGGCAGAGAGCTGCCACATTGAGGAACAGTCCACATGGTCTTCATTCAGTCTCATTATTACGTGAAATTGTTGGGAGGATTAAGATGGGGAATGGAGATAACCCTCAGCACGCAGGTCTCAGGGATGGGAGACGTCTAAACACACATGAAAAGAATAGCAGTTCCTTTGATGCGGGTAAAGGTTATTGCTGACTCCAGTCTGACGATTCCACACAGCCCTGGTCCCAGCTGTGTCCCCTCACAGAATGACAAGCCTCCCCAAACTTCAGGTCTACCAAAATCTACCCAAATGTGGCCCACTGCCAAAACGCCATCTGATCAGGTGAGGATATCTTCAGATCCTTCATAAATACTCTTACTGCCATTCACATGTTTTTATTTTTAACCCCTCAAACTCTTCCAACCGACATCAAGTAGCTTCTATACAAGTCCAGAAAGAAGATTCACACATCTCAAGAGAAGTGTGAATCTTAGGTTCATTTCGTGAATCTATCAGGTGATGATCTACCCATATCTCGATTCTTTGTTTTTGAATACTTTATTTATTTGTTTGTTTGTTTGTTTTAGAGAGAAAGGAAGGGAAGTAGAAAACGACAGATATCAATGTGTGGTTGCCTCTCGTACGCCCCCTACTGGGTACCTGGCCCAAAACCCAGGCATGTGCCCTGACTGGGAATTGAACCAACAGCTGTTTGGTTCACAGCCCACACTCAATCCACTGAGCTACACCAGCCAGGACCATATCTCAATTCTTACTCTTCCAAAGCAGAGTGGAAGCTCACCTGTAGACCATTTTCATTCAAACCCGAGAAGGTGCCTTTTGCAGAGAAGATATTCGGGGGATGATTTGGCTAGGGGTCCTCCCTAGGGACCTGAAAGAATTATCCCTGGAGAAACAGTGGGCATGTACAATACCTTCTGTTTCTGGAGAGAAATCAGGCCAGCAGAGAAGCTAAGGGAAACCAGATCTCTGAAGGCGTGGCAGGCTCACGCCGATTGTAGTCAACAATGCCCATGTTTATCCCGAGAGCCCTGGGGTGGGAACCACTCAAAATCACTTCGGAGCTCTACCTTCGGCATAGATCCCCGAGTCCTTAGATGTGGGGCAATCAAAAAGGCTATCCAGGCATCGCATTTTCTCACCCCAAACTCACTTAAGAAATTATGACTGTAAAATAGTGTATTTTAAAGTTATCCATGATACTTTGAGGCTAATAGTTTCTAAGTCACTTCTGCCACTATTTTCTAAGTCACTTCTGCCACTTATCTGTGTGTGCCTCTCTTACTTTCCGAGACTCCCATGACATTATACTCAGGAGTAACCACAACAAAAGTTATTTTATTATCCTGGAAAGCATAGGTATAGGACAAAATGTATATAGTAAATCTGACTGTTTTACCTTATGAAACACTGATTACTATGGTTGATGATCGGTTCTATAGCCTCCTCAAAAGCTGCGTTACTATTTTTTTCCATTATGCAAAAGTACAGTTAAAGCACCTGAGCTGGCAGCTTTTTGCTTCAATCATAGTTCTAAAAGTGACAGGGAGTGCCAGGCTACAGTGTGAATAGGGAGTGACTGTCTGAATTTTGGTAAATTTCTAGTAAGTGGTCCCAGCAAACACTGGGCCAGGCCCAGGGAACTGCTCCACCTATGTGCCCATACAGCAGGGGTCCCCGAAGCGTGGTGCCCGGACCAGCATCAATAGGGTCACTTGGGAACTTTTTAGGAATGCCAATCTGCAGGTCTTCCCTCAGAGCTATGGAATCAGAAATTCTATGGGTGCGGCTCAGCAATCAGTGTTTTCACAAGCCCTCCAGGTAATTTCTGATGTAGGCCAACATGTGAAAACACCCCCCTATAGTATTAAAAGCCAAATGGATTTGAGCAGGTAGGAGCAAGTTCCATGAGAGCTGCGGCCTCCCCGTTTGCAAGGCGATGGTACGTATCTTGATCTGTATCAGGCCCAAAATGCAGCCTTTCCTGCAGCTAGAGCCCTGAGTGCTGGCTTAAGCTAATCCTGACCCTAAAACCCCAATTAGGTAAAACCAGCCTGGATTGCCTTGAATGAAGCTCCCACACTCTCCATCTCCCTATGGAATGAATACTGAGCACTGTGCCCATGTCATATTAGCATCTCCCTCGTCCCCTCATCTTCGGATGCCACCTCCTTCTCATTTGCCTTGCCCACAATGACATGGAACTGCCCTACGTTCATCCGGTCTTCACACAGCCCTGTGCCAAGCACCAGAGATGGCGGCTGAAAAGGCCCTTGCTCTCTGAATCAACCATGCCTGACACATTGTTATCTCTGGGTCTTAATGAAAACTGTTTCTTCTCCCTGAATTACGCTTCCTTTCTCTGATTTTTCATCTTGGGACTGATTCTGCTGCCCTGGGCAGCCAGCACGTTCTGTGTTCACCCCTTTCGGAGCACACTATTGCCATTATTTGATTACACGCCTGACTCCCCTCAACTAGCTGATCCTGGGAGGCTGTGTCTTTCATCTCCCCATCAGCAGCATTTTGCACGGTTCCTACCTGCAGTTGAGAGTTGATAACATTTTGATAAATGAAGGAATGAAAGCCAAACAATGGATTCTAAGGAGGAAAAAAAAGCGCATCCTCCAATAAATGTGTCTTTTGAACTCCAACACATCTGTGAGCATACAGATGGAGAGAAATCATTTAAAATGAATTTACTTGGGGTTTTGTGACTTCTTCCACTCTTGATTTCACTTGATAATCAAGGCCCTAAACTGCTTGTTTCTGCTTAACCTTACCAAACTCATATGAATTCAGTTGGCGACGTCTACAAGTGCCAGAGTTGCTTGGAATTGTATACTGATCCTCCAAGGTGCTTAATGAGCCACCCTGCCTGATTAACAACCACCTTCAAGATTGATGAGCATGAAATGCATTTTAATAGCCACCAAACCCTCGCTTCCCTGATTGATAGACCTATCACTGCTATGAACCAAACCACATTTCTGAAACCCTGGCTGCTCAGATCCGAATTGCAATCTGATTGTGGCATTATTAATATTGGAGTTGGAGATTAATATTACCAATGTGTCCAGCAAACCAGGGAGAGAACAAACCCGGGAGTAGGAATGTGAGTTAGAAGTTAATGATTTGTACGGAGCAGTGTGTGGCCTGGGCAGTCCATTCTCGTTGTCAGGTGTGGATACGAAACGATCGTCCCGTCCCTGATTGCAATACGTATCCATGGCAGTTATGTGCGATGCATTTGAAAATAATAACTTGAGATGGAGAGACAAAGAGTGAATAGCCAAGGGAGTGTGGCATTCACAAAGAGGCATTTTATCGGCTGGTTCTTAATCAGGGCAGACCTGAATATTCACATTTATAGCACGAAAAACTGAAAGAGTGGGCTGGAATTTAAAAGGCCCTTCATCTTGGTCAGGCTCTGTGGGGCGTGCTCCCTGCAGCTGGTGGGCCCCTTCCTGTTTCTGCTGTCTCCACCTGCAGGTGGTGGCACTGGCCCCTGACCTCAGGAAATAAGACACTCACTCTTTGCCACATCATTCCTGCGGCTTGTGGAGCGCAGACAGGAAGTTAGGGGATGACAAAAGGTTTCTCGCTAAGATTAATCGGCTCAGTAATGGTGGCTCCACGAGCCTTCTTTTTCAAATAAGGTTCTCTTTTTTTAAAAGATTTTATTTATTTATTTTTAGAGAAGGAAGGGAGGGAGAAAGAGAGAGAGAGAGAAACATCAGTGTGCAGTTGCTGGGGGCTGTGGCCTGCAACCCAGGCATGTGCCCTGACTGGGAATCGAACCTGCGATGCTTTGGTTCACAGCCTGCACTCAATCCACTGAGCTACGCCAGCCAGGGCTCAAATAAGGTTTTCAAAAAATGTGCTAATATATCTCTTCAATTTTACTCAAAATTCAATAGCAGTCTAATTGTAAAGAGAGGGAGGGCATAGGAGAGTCTAAAAGGAAAACATATATTCAACACAGGCCAAAGCGAGCGACCAAACGGACAGGCAAAAAGATGCATTGAAACCTTCAAACTGCACAACAGCAGGATATTTGAGGGAGGAAAGAAACTAGTGGCTTGGATTTTCGAACTTCTCAAACATTTCTGTCCAACCACTCTGAAGAAACCAAATGATGCGGATATGAGGGAGCGAGAGAAACGAAGTTGATTCCGTGGCGGACTGGAGAGCAAAGGCCCAGTGTTCCACGTTTGCTCTATGATCCAGCTCGCCTGAGCCTTCCTTGGCAAGTCAGGATGATTTGATTTGATTTTGTATTAATGAATTAATTTATTTATATGTGTTCATTTCGTTGAATTGATTGGGATGACACTGGTTCACAAAACCATACAGGTTTCAATTGTACAGCTCAACAAAACGTCACCTGCACACTGCATCGTGCACTGATTGCCCCAGGCAAAGTCTCTCTCCAACCTCATTTATCCCCCCTCTGCCCCCCTCCCCCTCCCCCCACCCCCTGTCCCTCTGGCCGTCACCGCACTGTTGTCTGTGTCTATGTGTGTTATACACACACACACACACACACACACACATAGGGTCTGGCACATATAACACCACTTTTCTATTACAAAATCTTGTACTACAAAATCATAAGCATGTCATTGTATAAGATAATGAAATCACAGTAAAGCGCACCATATGACATTTTAGGTGAAATGTTCAAGTTAAAACTGTAAATTATTACACCCATATTATTAGCCTACCAACCACACTCAAGCAGATGTTACTTCTACTGGACCCTGTATATATATTTTTCTTTTCTTTTCTTTTCTTTTCTTTTCTTTTCTTTTCTTTTCTTTTCTTTTCTTTTCTTTTCTTTTCTTTTCTTTTCTTTTTTTTTCTTTTCTTTTCCCTTCCCTTCTCTTCCCTTCCCTTCCCTTCCCTTCCCTTCCCTTCCCTTCCCTTCCCTTCCCTTCCCTTTCCTCTCTCCCTCCCTCCTCCCTCCCTTCCTTTTCTTTTTTGCTTAATCCCTTCACCTTTTTGGCCCAGTCCCTCAAGTCCCCCCTACCCCAACAGCTGTCAGTCTGTTCTCTGTACCTCATGCTTCTGTTTCTATTTTGTTTGTTATTTTGCTCATTACATTCCACATATGAGTGAAATCATATGGTAGTTGTCTTCCTCTGACTAGCTTATTTCACTTAGCATAATACTTTCCAGGTCCATCCATGCTGTGGCAAAAGGTAAGATTTACAACCAAGTTGTATTAACTACTCCCATCTATCTGTCTTGTCTTTGAGCTATTTCCTATAATCTATTGGCCAAGCTGTGGAGAGGGGCTTTTGCAAATTCTGGCCTATTCAAGTTATTTGCCAGTATCAATGTGAATAGCCTACTTGCTGGTCCACTTACAAAAGTGTAGCGTAGCCTAAAGCAGTGGTTCTCAGAGCAAGATGGATGAAGGCCAGCAGCGCGGGCATCATGGAGGAACAGGACTGTGTTAGAAATACACATTCCAGCTGCACTCCAGACCTTCCGGATTAGCAACCCCGCCGGTGCGGTGCAGTAGTATGCAGTATAACACGCCCTCCAGGAGATTCTGAGGCTGCTGAAGTGTGAGGACCATTGGCCCCCATGTTCTAAACTTTAGTATGACTATCTGCCCACTGTATTTTCTTTTTGTGTTTTGCTTTTTTGAAGAGAAATATTGACTGGCTGCTTCTCACATGTCCCCAACCAAGGACCTGACCCACACCCCAGGCATGTGCCCTGACTAAGAATCAAACTGGCGACCATTTGTTTCTCAGGCTGGTATTCAATCCACTGAGCCGCACCAGCCAGGGATGTATTTCTAAAAAAGTATACAGAATCCAGGTCTTAAGCCCCTGACACTAATTCGATCAATTTGGGATAAAGGTCAAGAGCTGACGACTTTTATGAAGGCGCCCAGAGAACTCTAAAAGGGGGTGTGGAGATTGCACTTCCAGAAATGCTGACCCCAGGACAGATGGTTTCTGAACCACGAAGTGTGATATGCAGTGGCCTGACCTTCTCTCCATTCCCTCGCCCTCCCCCTCTTTCCCAGAATCCTTATTTCATAAACATGCCACGCACTCCCACCCCTCACTGCCTTTGGCTCTTCTCTGCCTGGTTTGCCACCATCTTTTTTCCTTGTCTGTCCAGCATGTACTCCTCTTTGCATTTTATGAAAAGCTCTCTCAATTCCCTCAGGCCAAGCACACTCCCTCTCTTTTTCGCTCCTCTAACACACCATTCATGGCGGTCTATCTGACTAAGGAAGGGCTTTGGAAAGGTACCAGCTCCTTCATGCATTCACTCAGTAATTATTTATCTGTCATCTGTTTTGTTTAAGGGACTATGTTAGGCCCTGGAAATTTAATGGTAAACAAAATGGACACTTCCTACGCCAATGGAGCTTAAAGGCTAGACTGAAATCATAATTGTGCCCCTCATTAACTGCATGACCCTCATTATTTAACCTCTTTGTGTCTCAATGTTACCAGCTGTAAGTTGATGATGATAATGTCAACCTCCCAGAGCCGTGGCAGAGATGAAGTAGCAAGAGTAATAAAAAAAAAGACATAGGATGGAACACCTCTTACCCAATACATAGTAGGCCTTCAGAAATAGCAGTAGCTATTATTAGATTATTTATCTCACTCCATTGTAATGGTTTTAAGTTTCTATCCTGCACTAGTCTGTGAAGTCCCTTGAAACTTATCTTATCCATCTTTGAATTCCCTGTCCTTATCACAGTGCCTACAACATAACTGACATCATAATTCCTCTCTAAATGTTTCTGTATAAATAAATTGCACGCTCTCAGGCAAGTTGTGTGCCCAAATGTTAAGTATTTCTGTGCTTCCCTAGAAAAGGAAGGCAAAACCAGTCAGATGAACGTCACTGCTGATTTTTGTATCGTTGCTGTTTAAGGAATGAACTACTAAATAAGAACTTTTCTTCTCACGTTGAACATTATGAGATAAAAGAATTGTAATCTAAATTAATGTCATGTCACTAAATTTCACCAGATTTCACCCAGGCCGGTGCCCTTTACAACACAAAAAGAAAAAGAGGAATCTATGTTAAAACCTACTTTTCAGACGCGCCGAAGGAAATCAGTGAAGACACACTGACCTTGAGGAAAAGTACAGCTGCTGGCCCTCAAGGGGGACTCGCCTCATCTTACACTGAATCCAAAACCAAGTGTTCGCCTTGTGCACACGGACAACGCATGCATACAGGAAAGAGGCAAACAGGTGAATTCTGCTGTGAGCAGCTCTCTTCTTAAGATCAGACTTGATGCTAACAAGAACATATTGTTCTATTACACAATCGTCTTTTACTTCATGGTTCTTTAATGTGATCCTGCACCACGATCACCTGGAGAGCTTCTTTACAGATTGCTGGACCACCCCCTCCCCCAACCGAGTTTCTGATACAGTAACTCTTGGGTAGGGTCCAAGTATTTTCATGTCTAATCATTCCCAGGTGACGCTCATGCGAGGAGCACGCTTTGAGAACCGGGGCTCTGCTCTCTGAGGGAAAAGGTCCGAAGGTGCCGCAAAGAATGCTCTGCTTCCGAAGAAAGAGAAGTGTGAAAGGTAAAAGAAGACAGATGAAAGAATTCTCAGATAACTGAAGTCCTCCCAGTAAATTTAGCTGCATCTCTCATAGATACCCATAACCCTTTGTTGCACAGGCCAGCCTAAATTGACCACTTTATTTTGCATGGTTATTTGTAAGAATCAACTTTCTTATGAGAGTGAATTTCTTAAAAAAAATGGATAGATGTGAGAGGGGAGGGAGGGTTGGGGGCTGGGTGAAAAAAGTGAAGGGATTCAGAAGTCCTAATGGGTAGTTACAGAATAGCCATGGGGATGGCAAGTACAGCTTAGGGAATAGTCAATAATAATGTAATAACTATGTATGGTGCCAGGTGGGTACTGCAAATATCAGGGGACCACTCCATAAAGTATTATCTAACCACTATGCTGTACACCTGAAACTAATACAAAATCAAATTGAATGTAAACTGTAATTGAAAAAAATGTAAATGGTGGTAGGGTTTATTCACTGTTATGTCTCTCATGGCTTCTACAAAGTCATGCTCAAGGAATGTGTGTTGAATTACAAGAATTCTAAAGAAAACAGACTGTTCACCTCAATCTCTAGGTTGGTAGATGTTCTATGAAGTAATCCATACTTAACACACTCTACTGATTTCACTCTTTGGACTCTGGACTTCCTTTTCCATCTGAAACAATCTGCATAGGTGAAGAACAGGACAACTTCTGTGAGGTGATACATAAACCATACTTAGAGATATTGAAAGAATTAAAACATTATACAGACACAATATAGGAAATGTATGCAATTTCATAAAACTTGTCATTATGCTCCTACTACAGGCCTGGAAGTGTACTGAATGTTGGAAATAGCAACCACGATAATGCTCATAGCTTCAATGTATTGAGCATTTAGGATGCAACAGGCACCACACAAAGTGTGTACCATAAGTTATACTTATCATTTGCCACAACACCCTTGGAATTGGGCACTATGAGCATCTCTCCATAAAGGAAGAGGAAACCAAAAAGTTGAAAAGATTAATTTATCCAAAGTCGCACAGAGAAGAGATGGCGGAACCCAGACTTGAACTAAGGCTGTCTGAAGTTAGAGCTTGCTCTCAACGGCTCTGCCGTATCAACTCACTCCCAGGAGCTGCTCGGCTCCTGGGGAAGTCACAGGCAAAGAGACCAAATCATAATCTAAGATTTAAGCCTGAGTAAAGCTATCGGTTCAGTTTGCGTAGGTCCAAAGTTCTAGACCCAGAAGCCAAAGGGTAGGTCATTTCTGGATCCACATTAGAAAAATGTTAAGGGATAATTTTTCATGCATTAATTGGATATATTCGTGTTGAATGCCTGCAGAGTTCCTGACAGAAGGAAAATATGTGCAAAGTCATAAGAGATCATCACTATTGAGAAGGATCTTAAAAAAAAACAAGTTAGTGTGATTGGAGTATAAAGAATAATACAAAGCTAGGAGTTGTGGAAGGGAAGACTGCAAATGTAGCAGAAGTTAGGGCATGCTGGGCCCTGTAGGCGGCGTTAGGGCCAAGAGCAATAAAAATCCTTTGAAGGAGGAAAGTTACAAGGCTAGGTTTCCATTTTTAAATGATCAGCTTGGCTGCAGAGAGAACACTCTGGTGGGGAAGGGCCGCATTATTTTCATCTGACCCATTCAGAGGTTATTGTGGCCGTCCCCAAAAGAGGTGACGGCAGGTTGGCCCAGGATAGTGATGGACGTAGAGAAAACCTGCAGAGCTTTTGAGGTTAAATCAGGAAGGTTAGGTGATAAATGAAATACGGTGGTTTGAAGGACCGTGAGGAAGCATCAAGTACAAATCTCAGACTCCTAGCCTGCGCAGCTGCGGGTACCGTTTACTGGGATGGAACGAAGCAGATGTGCATTGGGTTTGAAGGAAGGATCATCAGTTCAATTTGGTGTTCACTGATTTTGAGCTGTGCTTGACAGCGGAGATGTCAACTGGACAGGTGGGTGCATGAGGTCAGCACTTACGGGGCGAGTTCAGAGTTAGAGATGTGCATTTTAGAGGCTTCACAGGAAAGTTAGTCATTTAAACTGAGAGCATGAAGGAGATCACCTAGGAACAAAAGATATTTATCCTTCTGTGGTGCATTGTGTAGTGAATCGGAATCATACCCTGTTTAATTTGAAATTAGAAGGCCAATCTAACCACCCGTGGTGGAGAATGAAGAGAACTGAAACCTTGAAATTTTGGTCAATGCACTAGATCTCAAAGGTAGGGCTGGGGCAGGAACACAGGTCTTTGGAACTATAGTTTAATTCTCTAACCTCTATATTAATGTTCTTCAAAATGTTGTCCTGGGACCAATAGAACCAGCATCACCTACAACACTTGTTAGAAATGCAAATTATTCAGGCCCCTTCCCTGATCTACTCATTCAGAGGCTCAGGGATTGGGGCTCAGCCCCCCTCGTGGATCTGAGGCATGTTCACTCATGTGAATTCCTGCTTTCTTTTGTGCGATCACTTGTGTGAGCGTTTGCACTCATAGGTAGAGAGAGAGAAGAGGCAACGTGAGACTGATCTTGACTCTGTGCCAGAGGAGATTCTATAAGCCAGACCCCCTTGAACCTAACAGAAGCCATAGAGAGCATTGGTACATGTGTCTGAAAAACCAACAATTACACGTGCCATTTCAGTGCTTTGCAAGAGGGACAGACCGTGGTACCAGGGCAAATGACACTAACAATCTGAGTTGAATAGGGAAAATGGTCTAAGACACAAGGAGGAAAAAATTGACTTCGTAGAACTTGATGGAGAAGGCACTTTGAACCGTCAATCTCGGCTTGATAGATATAAACAGCTATTTCCGAGGCTCAAACACCCACACATGCACCCGTCTTTAGAACAACGTTAGCAATTCTGTATGCTTGACAGATAAACCTCTCTTGCAAATCATCCTCTGGCCATGAGATTTAAAATCAGCAGTTTCTGGTGTTTTGTTGCTTTGAGATATGTAACCTTAGCCAGATGTTTATACCCGGGTCTTTAAAAATCTAATCAAATAGTTCACTCAATGTGTTAGCACAATTAAGGAACACTTCCTTAATAGGGGGAAGGGGGCAAATTGCTATGTTGAATTTTGAAAAACGTGAGTTGTTCTCTGCTCTGTGACAGTCTATCAGCTAGGAATTTCTATTAACTGTCTCTTCCCTACTTCATGAATACAGGGGTAAGTCGTGGTTTTAATGATCGTTTTTGAAACATTCTGGGACTGAAGGTAGATACTGAATCAGGGTGTAATTGGTATTCAGGACAGTTTTAGTTTTTCATACTGTCATCCTACTTTTTAATTTTTTCAAGCTTTTATTTGGATGATTTTCGAACTTAAAAATGTGGTGGAAGAAATGGTAGTCACAAAATAGCCAAGGAGATGTAAAGTCCAGTGTAGGGAGTACAGTCAATATCGCAATAACGATGCATGGCGCCAGTCGGGTACTAAAAATATCGAGGGGAACAGTCTGTAAAGCATATGACTGTCTAATCACTAATCTGTATGCCTGAAACCAATACAAAATAAAATCAAAAGAAAAATGTGATAGTATAATGAACATCTATATAAGTTCACCTAGACTCAATAATTGTTAGTATCTGCCATGTTGGTTGGATCTAACTGCTTATCATCTATCTACCTTTCTGGCTGAACCATTTCATATTTAATGATAACTCTTCGAGCTAGGATATCTAATTAATGAGGTCACGCCCACTTCCTGACCAATATACAGACACACACATATATGAGCTTGATTTTTTATGGATAAAATCCATCTATGTTATTGTACTGGATGAAAAGGTATCCACAGCTTCTACTTGATAATTTAGGCAATTCATCCTTTGCGACACGTACACTCGCAACAGCATTCCGATAAATACACCTTCTTTAATGAGCCCACACAAAAAATACATCGGCTTTGTTCAATGGCTTAAATACTGAAACAACTGTATCATCAGCGTTTCAAGTACTCTTCAAAGTATTTCAAGCACCTTTCAAAGTACCTCTTCCTCTTCCAATAGGCTACTCAAAAGGACAAGGCATTTATTTGGTTTGTCAATGCTATGCTTTCATGGTAAGAACATGATGGGACCATGGATGAAAAGACATGTATTCACTAGCATAATGCTCAAGAGTGTCCATTAGGTACATTATTTCAGTGAAAACAAAGATCACCCATTTCCTTTTAGATGTAATCACTACTATCCAATGAGAAATTCATAGAGAAAACAGACAATCCACAAGTACAGTAACTACATGGCAACTTGCTTTCAACTTCCTACATGGATATCCTTTTCCATAAATGTTACTTTCACTGCCACACAAATAACATTGTGGGATGGAAAACAAGACTAGCTGTTAAAATTGTGAAGGTACTTTGCGTGCCATGGCTGATGTTGCTCTAGTCCACAAAGAAATGCTTAATGATAAAATGTTCATGTATAAAATTGATACAAGCGTGCCTTGTAAATATATCTTGTAAATGCCTAAGATGGCTGAGAGAAAAAAAATATTGTAAAAGGGCATTAACTATTTTTATATTTTTCCTTTCATGCCTCTAATGGAAAATAAATATCCAATCTTTTTAATAGATTCTGATTGCTGCATAAAATCATGAATTAAATGCTAATGATTTGAAATATAATTTAGGAAATTAAAGTATATTCCAAATAGCAAGCAAATCAATTGACACTTATGTTCTCCTGATGAATGCAAGGTATCGATTCTTTGAACATAGATTTTTACGGTTACTTTTTCAAATTAACTACATCATTCAAAACTACTGAGTGGCTTGTAAAACGCAAATTGCTTGAACGTTACTTCTGGAGAAATTTTCATGATGCCTTTAAACTCTGAGTGTCAAGTTCAACATTTAGGCTCTAAAGCCTACGGGTGGTATTTATCACCCTTCAACACTCCCATTCATCACTCAGGAAAATATATTTAAGAAAGAAAAAAATCAAATAGGAACTCAGGGTTTTAAATATTGTTTCTTACAACCTGTGCAGTTCCTCCTTATGTAAAATCCGTTCGGCTGCCAATTGGAATGACACCAGATAGTGAGAAGGACTTAAAATGCCCAAATCTTTATGATAAATCTCAAACACAAAGTCTAGAAGAAAACAGTAAAACAGAAATTCAATGCAATATCTAGTTTCATCTGGCAGTTAGTCACACTAAGCCCCTGCCCCACCCCCCGCCCACCAAGCTCACCAACTTACCTAGAAATTAAATAGGGAAGACAGAGTTTGCTGTGGATATCCAGAACAATCTCCCCTTTCTTATCTTTCCTATAGTAAAAATTTGTTTCCTCTTTCAAACTGATGCATCGTAGATGACTTTAGTTAAGCTACGAGATCTTTTTTTTCCAGTGAAACACTTTTCACTGCAAATAAAAGTGTACTTACCAACAAGTCTCAAATTATTTTCTTCAGCACTGATTAGGTTACTAGAAAGAGGCAAAGGGTCATGCATTCATTCAACAAAAACTTATAGCCACCAAATAAAAGCATGTTTTATGATGAACTCAGAACAGCAAAATAGTAGTTGCCAACACCTGATAGCTCTTAAGATGTGGAAATATCAGTGGCCAATTTGACAGGCAGTGAGGCTTGAGTGATTATTTCCAAAATGCTTCGAGAGTTTAAAATTACAATCCTACCACCTAATACCACCCCCGCCCCTACTTCAAAGGTGTTGTAACTACTAATTCGGGATTAAATTCAAGTGCACCAATGACAATGACAAAAGGGAAAGTGAAGCGTTATGATTGCCAGGAACCATTATATCCTGAAAGCAAAAGAAAGCTTGCCATAAAGAACTCCCTAATGAGCTTTCTTGCTGAATCTAGGGTTAAGTTTTTAAAACTTAGGTGAGACATTGATATTTCCTATAGGAAATGTTATGCCCCAGTTTATTTCCTTGGCTTCTGATTTTGAGGTCAAGAGATTTGTGACATTTTAAAGGTTAGCGGACACCAAGGGGCTACAGTGACAGAGAGCTACGAAGCTCTACTGCAATACTTTTATTTTCAGAGGTTGGCTGGTTTTTAAAAGGACAGTTGTGGGCCCCAGAACCCTTTCAGTCTCTTTAAGCTGTTATTTTTTTTTCTCCCTCTCCTTTAGTTTTGCTCTTCTCTTTGAGGTCTCAGTGACCTCAGGGTCAGAGAAGTCTTGACAATTGTCATCTCCGAGGAAAGTTCGAACACGGGAGTGATGGCACCAAAGGCTGACACAGACATCTGTGCAATCTGCCTTATCACTCAACCGTTAACCAAGTTGTGAAGACGTAAGAGCAGATGATAGGTTTTGCTACGTGTACTTTTAGATTTGTGGGTCGAATGTAGATTTTCAGAAGGTTAGGGAATTCAATACGGTCACCATGACCCTCGCCACTACTCTCACCAACACTGGTATCACCACCGCCAATGCCATCACGCACATCCATGGGTGCATTTTGGTTTTTAACATTTCCCACATGCCAGGTACTCCACTAAGCATTTTATGTGTATCATCTTTTTTAGGTTTACAAAAATTCCTCTAATGCATGTCCCATCCAACATGAATATGTTCACACAGAATTGATATCACATCCCATCCCTTGTTTGGTAATGGAAAAAAGTACAATAAAAAAACCTCCCTAATCTCCTGGAATTTAATTGATGAGAAAATTCTGAACTGTTTACTGTGTCCTAGAAGATGAACCATCAGTTGGCACCTGCCACGTCTTTCTCCTCATTTCCTGACACCCGTCTCCTTCAACACCAAACGCCACTTGTGCTATTCGCTCAATGGGCCAAGATGATTCCAGCTCTGAAGCTGCACACTTTTCATTCCTTTTGTCTGGATGCTCTTTAGGTGTCTCCCTTCTTTTTGGTGTTTAGGTACCATCTCAAATGTCATTTTATCAGTAGTCCTTTATGTGACTTCTCTAGCGTTACCTCCCACCTTGCATTCCAGTCACACTCGACCATGTTGCCCACCTTCATTTGCTGAATAGAACTTGCCAGCATCTGGAAATTACATCATTTTTACATCCCCTTCATTAGAATCTAATGACCTTGAGAACAAGAACTTTTTTCTTTATGACCCGCTACTGTGATCAATCACCCAGAACAACATCTGGTATATAGGAGGTACTCAATCAATATTGGATGGGTGATCAAACAAACAAATAGTTCTTCAAAGTGAGTACTCATTGTCTTATTATATTTATTTCAAAAAATGAGGAAATTGAGGTTTAGAAAGGGTGACAAGCTCAAGATCATTTAGCAACCAAGCTGTGCCAGACTTTCAAGTTAAGACTATATACCTACCAATCCCCCCAAAAAGTGATTTTGTGTATGTCACAATAGATGGAGAGTTTTTCAAGATTCTGCATAAGACATCTTTACCTGATTGTCACTTTGGGAAACACATATGTCATCAAGTACTGCTAGAATGATTTCTTAATCAGAGAAGTTCTACACTAATTTAAAAAATCCTCTGAAAATTTTGATAAAAGTTGATCTACTCCTACTGTTTGAGAACACATTCTTTTCTAGGTATTATGCATTTTATTTAAAAAAAAAAATCTGGTGCTTGCAATTACGTTGCCAAAGATCATGTTGTATAGCACAATGCCCTGCACTGAGTGTCACGTGACAAGGTCTTGTATAGAGAAAATCCTAAAGACTCCACTGAACAAATTCAGTAAGTTCTAGGACACAAAATGAACATGCAAAAATCTGTTACATTATATATATTGAAAGAGAACTTTCTGAAAACAAAATAAAGAAAACACTAGTATCACAAACAATGAGATACTTAGGAATAAATTTAACCAAGGAAGTGAAAGACCTATATACAGAGAACTATATGATACTGATGAAAGAAATTTGATATAAAAATAAATGTAAAGATATCCCATGTTTTTGCATCAAAGACAATATTGTTAAAATGTCCCCACTATACAAATCCATCTACAGATTCCATGCAAGCCCCATCAAAATCCCAATGGCACTTTTCACTGAAATAGTAAAAACAATCTTAAAATCTGTATGGAACTCCAAAAGACCCCAAGAAGCCAAAACAATCTTGAGAAAGAAGAAAACTTGAGGCATTACACTTCCTAATTGCAAGCTATATTACAAACTTATAGTAATCAAAACAGTATTGTATTGGCACATGGTACAAAATACTATGGTATTAAAAGAGACACATAGACGAACTGAACAGACTTGAGAGCTAAGAAATAAATCCACAAATATTACAGTCAACTGATATTTACTAAGGGAGCCACAAATGCTCAATAGAAAAAGGGTAGTTTTTTCAATAAATGGTGTTTAGAAAACTGGATATCCACATTCAAAAGAATGAAACTGGACCGCTATCTTACACCACTCACAAAAATTAACTCAAGATGTACAAAGGGCTCAAATGTAAGATGTGAAACCATAAAAACTCTTAGAAGAAAACGTAGAGAAAATGCTAATTTATCTCAGTCTTGCCAATGAATTTGTGGATAGGACACCAAAAACACAAGCAACGAAAGCAAAACTCAACATGTGGGATCACATCAAAATGAAAAGCTTTTGCACAACAAAATAAACAAAACAGCAAAATGGAAAGGAAACTCATGGAATGGGAGAAAACATTTACAAACCATACATTTGATAAGCAGTTAATACAGAAAATATATAAGTAACTCATAAACTTGATAGCAAAGCAATAAACAATTCTATTAAAAAAGAACAGAAAACTGAATAAACATTTCTCCAAGGAAGATATACAAATGGCCAACAAGTACATGAAGAGATGCTCAACGCCTCTAATCATAAGGGAAATGCAAATCCAAAGCACAATGAAGTATCACCTCAATTCTTAGAATGGCTATTGACAACAAGATATAACAGATGCTGGTAGGGATGTGGGGAAAGGGGAACCCTTATGTACCATTGGTGGGGATGTAAATTAGTGCGGCCACTATGAAAAACAGTACGGAGGTTCCTCAAAAAATTAAAAATAGAACTGCCATATGATCCAGCAATCTCACTTCTGCATATTTATCTAAAGGAAATAAAAACAAGATTGACGTGATATCCGCATTCCCATGTTCATCGTAGCATTATTCACAATACTCAAGTCATGGAAACAAACTAAGTGTTCACTGAGGGATGAATAATAAAAAATGCAGTATATCCATACAGTTGAGTATCATTGGGCCATAAAAAGGAAATCCTGCCATTTTCAAGAGCATGAATGGACCATGAGCACATTATGCAAAGAGAAATAAGTTAGGCAGAGAAACACAAATACTCTATGATCTCACTTATACGTGGAATCTATAAATGTCTAATTTCAAAAAATGGAGAGTAGCCTGGTAGTTTCCAGGGGCTAAAGGTTGGAAGAACTACGAGAGATACTGTTAAAAACATACAAACTTGCAGTTGTATTGGGATAAGTTCTGGGGATCTAAGTACAGCATGGTGACTATAGTTAACCTTAATACTGGGGCATACACTTGGAAGTTGCTACGAGAGTAGAGTTTTAATGTTCTCACTGTAACAACCACAAAAAAATGCTAATTATGTGAGGTGAAGGAATGCTAATTAACCTCATTGTGGTAAACATTTCTCAAAGCATAGGTGTGTCAAATCATCACACCACACACCTTGAACTTGTGCAGTATTACATGCCAACTGTGTCTCAGGTTTATTTCTGATAAACCTGGAAAAGAGTAAGTAAATCAAGTTAAAAGAGGAAGAAGCATACCTGTCATGCCAATCCCATGGAGTCGCTAGTGCAATGGAGATCCTGGTTTTTAAGCACCCTTTAAATGCCAGCAGATTATACAAATGAAAGGTTCTATCATCATCACTTAGGCATCGAGGCTTTATATGTGTTCAATGAACATACGCTGAATTAGTAAATAGGCGACTGATGACTTTTAGGAAACAATATAAAGTAAACAGATGTAATGCTTATCCATAAGGTTGATTTGTGTTTGTTGTACAGTTTGGAATAGGTAACATGCTGCATGAATGTGTGGGTCAGTAACAGAAATGTCATTCTGAAAAAAAAAATGTGCGGAAGCAACTTTCCATCATGGTCAAATTACTTCAGATGCCTTGAATTCATGAATAAAACACTCCATCAAATTTTATGCATCTCAAGCACTTCTCACACATTTAAATTCACAACATTCAAGTGAGGTAGGAAAGGAAGGAATATTTCATTTTTCTTATTTGGTGAAATGAGGATAATGAGGCACAAGGAGGTTAATGATAGATTTGAAGTTAATGCAATCAGTCAGCCACAGAAGCGTAGTTAGAATCCAGGTTCCTTAAATCCCACTTAGGGTTCTTTTCAAGATACTATGTTAACTGTATTTCATTGTTGGAGGGATTTAATTCAGCCATGTAGACACAAATGCTCACAACATTTTTTCCCTACTAAGGAATCATGCCATTAATTCAACCACAGCGATGCAGAATAAGCAGACCTACACTAGAGGCACAGCATCAACGTTAATTTGAGCCATTTCCTGGCCTAACTTCTGTTCCTTTCCCCATGAATTCTATATTTTCCCACATTAAACTACTGAATTATTCATACTCATTGAATACCTCTTGGCATTATTAACATGCTATATCTCCAAAAATACTGATTTCTCCTTTTAATTTTATAGATGAAAAGGCAGGGCACAGTGATGAGAACGGCAGGACAAGGTGAAATAGCCCCCCCCCCCACCAATGCAGGTTGTAGAAGGTAAGATTTTCAGGATACCACATTCTCTCGTTCATCCTTCTACCCACTGGTTGCTCCTTTTCATTCTCTTTTGCTGTTTTCTTCTCCTCGGACCCAGCGCTTAATGTTGGAGTCCTCAGCCCTCATCTTTTTTGTCCTCACCTGTCCTTTCTCTTGGTTCTCTCATCCACTCTCATAGTTCTTAATGTTATCTTATGCCAATGTCTCTTACTTATTTTATTTTATTTTTTATTATTTGGTATTAATTCCAGGTGTGCAGCACAGTGGTTAGATAATCATAAACTTTCCAAAGTAGTCCCCCAGATATTTCCAGTAGCCACATGACACCATACATAATGATTACACTATTATTGACTATGGTCCTTATGCTGTACTCTAAATCCCCACAACTATTTTGTAACTATCAAATTGTACTTCTCAATTCCTTCCTTTTTTTCATCACCTTCTCCAACCCTTCTGGCAACCCTAAGTCTGTTCTCTATGTCTGCAAGTCTATTTCTGTTTTGTTTCTGCATTTATATTGTTCTTTAGATCCCATGTGTAAGTGAAATCATATGGCATTTGTGTTTATCTGATGGGCTTACTTCACTTAGTATAATACCCTCTAGGTCCATCCATGCTATTGCAAATGTTAAGATTTCATTTTTCATGGCTGAGTAATATTCCATTGTGTATATGTACCACAGCTTTTTAGTCAACTTCTCTACTGATGGACACTTGGGATGCTTTCATATCTTAGCTACTGGAAATAATACTGCAATGAACATAGGAGTGCATGTGTTCTTTCAAACCAGTGTTTTACATTTCTTTGGATATATACCCAGAAGTGGAATCACTGGGTCCTCAGGCAGTTCCATTTTTAATTTTTTGAGTGTCCTTCATACTGTTTTCCATAGTGGTTTCACGAATCTGCATTCCCACTAGCTCAGCAACTTCCAAACTTAAATGTCCAATCTGTTCCTTTTTCCTGAACTCTAAACTCATATATTCAATTGCTTGCCCATATCTGCACTGGAATGTTAACAGATGTCTCACACCTAATTTGTCCCCCTCCAGGTAAAATCACCCACTTTACCTGCAGTCTACCTGCCACCTCTGTTGAGGGCAATATTTAATCCCTTCAGTTGATTAGACTAAAAACCTTTCAGCGATTTGTGACTCTACTCTTCTCCCATAGTTCTTTCCAATCCATCAGGAGATCCTCGTCAGCTTCACCTTCAAATATATGCACAATATGACACCTTCTTACCCCTAGTCTGAGCCACCACCACCTTTGCCCAACTTACCATAATAACCTTCTAGCATTACTCCTTGTCTTGAGCCCGCACCCCCACTATTCAGAGTAATCCTTTTCATACTTATATCAGATCTTCTCCACAAAATCCTCCATTAGCTTCAGTCTCATTGAGAAGGAACAAGAATGTCCTTACAATGGCCTCCAAGGTCCGACATCACCTAGCGAATATCCTCCTCTATACCTTTCTCTCTCCGCTCTAGCCACATGCAAATACAACACTAGCAAGAGCAGATAAGCTGATGAGTTAGGGATTCTGCACTGACTGTTCCCTCAGGCCAAAATGATTCTCCCTCAGCTAATCTAACAGGATGCACTCCCTTGCCTTAGTTTTATATTTGCTCAAAGGGCCTTTTCTCAAAGAGTATTACCTTGATACCCTTAAAAGTAGAATGGACCCCAGAAGCTCTACCTCTTCTTTTCCACGGCACTTGTCATCTTGTAACACACTGTAAAATTGACCTATTTGTTACATCTGGGCCACCTGAGACTCCAGAGGCATGTGCGTTTGCTTTTTTGTTCACTTATGTTTCCTGAATATCCAAAGGAGTGCCTGACACATAGTAAGTACTCACTAAATATTTGTTCAGCTAACCTGATGCCAAATCAAGGACTTCGGTTGCCCTATGCCAGAACCAGTATCGGAGTATTGAAATAACTGAGCAAATGGACGATGGAAGTAGATGCGTGTGGACTGCATAGAAATTAAGGGAAGGAAGGGAAAAACATGAGACAAGGAAGCCCAGGGACAAATATGTATTTAAAAAAATCTTTTTTTTCTACCGAGGGCAGGACACAGAATCAAGGACATAGACAAAGGGGACATCCGTGAAGATGCGAATAGAGACTTCACCATTTCAAAAAAGCTAAAGGAAATTATATGTTCAGTTGTGACATAGTTGACAATTATTCTTTTCTTTTTCCCCAGAATTACATTATTTCAAAAGGTCACTGGTTATTTCATAGGGATCAGGAATGGTTATTGTCACTTTTTTATGCAAGTCTGATTAATACAAAAGAGAAAGACTTGATAGATTCAATTTTCTTTGTGGGAAAAATATTCAGAAAAGAGGGTCCATATGAAAACAAGAAAGTAAGGGACCTTCAGAGATGAAAACTTTGTTCATCCCTTCTGTAAGTTGCAACAGTGACTTATAAGCTGACTGCAATAAGGTAAGAATGAATCTTATCGGTTTATATATGAAATATGTTATTAGAGTGGTAGTCTCTATTTATGCCCATTTCTAGTCTAGACTTTAGAAAAGACTTACAAAGGAAAGATGCCCTACGAAAATGCCAAAAGCCATATATTTATCACTTCTGAAAGATATTGCTAACATTGTCTAGATCTAAAGATTAACAAAGACTCTGCAATTATTTAATTAGCACCCACATTTCCAAAATGAAAAAGGTGTCCTTGGTCATTTAAGCTACAGATATATTTTTGTGTATCTTTCCAAAGTAATAGTCCACTGGGTTTGTCAGTTACATCAGTAATAAAAAAAAAAGTTTATGGAAAATTCTTGGAGACTCAAAGTGATCTACATGCAAATATATGGAAATGATTTCTTTCTTAAAACAGTAGTAAAAGCCATGCTTGAAAAACTCATGGTTTGGAAAAATAAATGATGTTCACATAATCATTCTGGTAAGTTGCTTATTTTTATTTATACCCATGTTTTATTAGCTACTTAAAAGTGGTTCACACAAAATGTAAATTTGAAGTTGTTGAATATTTTAGGTTATATCAAATATCTAACTTTAATTTTCAATTAAAATATACTCATTTAATATTAATGGATATCTAATTAGCAGTTATCATTACTGTACACTTAAACTATACAAATCAAGATACGCAGGACCAAATGTTAATACTAAAATTTAGTCATGAACTTCATGGACAGCATGTTATAATTAGGACATTAATTAAAATGGTTGTAATAAAACTGCTTTAGAATTCATGGTGTTAGAATTAGGAATTATCTATTTCCATGAACTAAATTTCAAACCAATAGGAAATTACAGACCTTATAATATTTTATTAGAATTTTCTGGTATTTAACTTCTCATAGCTGGCAATAGCTGGGAATCACAGTTTTTGTTTTACTAACACTTATTACTGTTCTATGTAAATCAACCCTTAAAATTCAAATGGCAGCTTCTGGGGTAGACCTCTCCAGCACTTGGTTCCCTCTAGTTGCGAGGCCATCGGCATTCCACCCGCTCTCACTCTGTCTCGTCTGGTATGTCCTGGCCAAGCGTTCAGATATGATACCCACTGAGCAAAGAAAAACTTAATGCATTTATACTAGAATAATACCTCTGTTGTCACTACCTATTATCTGGGCAATTGGTCACACTCTCCTCCCCGCTTTGGTAACTTTAAAGAGGGCGTATGCTCCCTAACACAGAACATCCTGTTTCTGGCAACCAAGGTCAATCTACAAAAGGCCAGGGAGCAAATTAATGCAAATCGCAAGTAAAAGTAAAGAAGCAGCAGTGCTTGAGAAACCCATCAAGGTTAGAGATGAATTGTGCCTTGAACATGGCATAGCCTGGTACTTGGTTTTGACTCGTTCTTCACAAGACATAATCGGCAGTTCATGTGACCCAAACTGATACTGAAAACTAACCATGCCATGGTATACACATTCTGATTTTCTGATGGACACAGCAAAGCTTTCCGTGTTTCTTTTACTGCCATCTAGAAAAGAACGCTCTGTTATCTAAAACATGTATCATTAGCACAGATCACATAAAGGTTTTTCTAAACATGGCTCATTCTGGTTTCGAATATGTTCAACTCATTTAGAATATTAAATTACGTTATAGGCAATTAATCTTGGCGATCAAAATCTTGAAATCATTGCCTTCATTAATTCCTCCACCCTGGTTTGTGCATTCCATTGTCATCACACCTACTATGTGAGGCCCCATTGGTAAAAAAAAAAGATACGTTGTAGGAAAAGTATTAATGACAATGTCACAGGAACTCCTAAGAGCCTTGGACCTATTTGAAATATAGAACTTTAGGGATGTAATGAAAGAAAACTTCATGAGCAATGTGGGTGAGCCAATATCAACTTTGCAAAGGAAGCCCTAATCCATCCACCAGACATGTCATCATACACAGGTACTGAGTGACTGATAAGGACAAGTTTGGCATACATTAATAGAGGGTGGTCTTTGGAAACAAATGTTATCCCTTCTAGGGTAGAACTGATGAGGTCAAAGAGAAAGATGGCCCTAGATGAAAGCACAGTGTTTAATTTCTGGTTTTTACCCCTATGTTCAGAGCAGTATTATTTACAATAGCCAAGATTTGGAAACAGTCTAAGTGCCCATTAGTAAATGAGTGGATAAAAAAACTGGTACATTTACAAAATGGAATACTACTCAGCCATAAAAAGGAACTCCTACCTTTTGCAACAGCATGAATGGAACTGGAATCTATTATGCTAAGTGAAATAAGCCAGTCAATGAAAGACAAATACCATATGATCTCACTTCTATGTGGAATCTAATGAACAAAGTACATAGAAACTAATGACCAAAATAGAATCAGAGGCATAGAAACATAGAACAGACTGACAGCTGTAATGGGAGTGGGGAGGTAGAGACTGGTTGAAAGAAAGGGAAGGGACTAGTCAAAGAACGCATGTGCATGACTCACGAACATGAACAATGGTGAGGGGATTGACTGTGGGAGCCAGAGGGGGTTGTTGGGTGGAGGGGATAGAGGGGGCAAATTGGAACAACTGTAATAGCATAAACAATAAAATATTTAAAGGGAAAAACTAGAAAAAATATTCATTAAAAAATAATTATAATAATTTGAGGTTCTTGGAGACACGAGACTACCTATGAGCTGTCCATGGTGCTGCATTAGACCAGGCCTTCATTCTGCAGAATACATGATTCTCGAAAATTCTCTAGGCCCTGGCTTATAACTTAGTTTGATGTATAGTAAACCTGTCAACCCTCCTGTGACCCCTACATGTAATTATTTAACATAATATATAGTCTCGGTCCTGCCTCTTAAATGACCAGTTGTGACAGCTATCTATGATACCCTGGGCAACATCACCAGGTATTCCAGTTTGCTAGATTTTGGTGGGGACCAGGCATCTACATATTAACAAACATCTTCATATAATTCAGAGAAGGGGATTGAGGTGCTGCTTAGACTCTAGTTTCCCCAAGATTTCCCACCTGAATTTCCAGCCAACCTGTCGCCAATGTTTCTAATAGGGCAATGGTTTGCATATCACCAAACTGTTTGATTAGACTTCCCATACGCCATTTGGATTTACACCATTGAAGCTTCACTTATGATACTTTTCTAGCTTATAATTCACTTCCCTCTATTTTTCCATTTTCAAACCATATTTAACTTTTAAGTCATCTTCTTCATGAATTCATCCTTCAGTGCTCCAAACCTCAAAAGCACCATTTTTGGACTCATACAGACTTTGGTTCAAATCAATGTGTGTCAGAACAACTCATGTAACATTATGGCACAGACTTTGCTTAGTTTTTTGTTAAGTGTAAATGATAACATCTACCACACTGCAGATTTCTTGTGAGGGTAACACAAGATGAGGTTTCTAAGGCACCTGGCACAGTATGTGATACACAGAAGACGTACTGGTTCCCTTTCCCTCCCTCCTGTAAATCCCATTTAAATACACGCACCCTTTATTACTTTATTTCATCTAATTGACTCTTGTTTCCATCATTTGCCTCATCAACCAGTTTTTAAGATCCTTGCCTAATAATAGCCATTGCATACCGAGTGTAGCATGGGTAGATGCCAGGAACCACGCAGAGCACTTTACATATCTTGGCCAAAAGGACTAAGCTATTGTCAGAGCAGAAATTCTGAATCTCAAGCCCCAGCTCCTAACTACTTTGCCATACTAAAGTCAAGGATCATTTGGTATTCTACCTCCCATGCCTCAGCCAAGTGTGTAGCATGCGGATTAATTGCTATCTGAGTATTTCTCACTGTAAGAGAGAAAATGCATTGTCTATATCCTACTCTGTTGAATAAGCATCATCATCAGTCCATTCAAACAGAAGGGCCACTTGCCCTATCATTCAGTAAATGACTTATTTAGGACACTAAAAGAAACCTTTTGGGGAAACAAAAGAGATAACACAGCTCCTGAACTGCTATATACCCTCTCCTCAGAGTGCATGTACTGGAAAATCTGAGAATATCATTCATTTTCATACTTGCCACATTTTCCAGAAGGACAATTAAGTAGGTATCCCCTGTTGGGTTGAAAGTTGAGTGGAATATACGAGACTCACATCCTCTTTGCCAACTAGGCTGCTCTTACTCACTTCACCATGTTCGAATCACCGTAACAAAACAAGTGCCTCAGAAGAAGACACGGAAGTGTTACTGTTTAAGCCAACATATCTATGGGGACAAGAAGAATTGGCTGCTTTCACATTCATCAACAATTCCTCGGGATTACCGCGGTGAGAAAGAGAAACTCAGTATCATGACTAAAGAACATGATCACAAAGTTTTAATAAATTAAAACCCACTTCCTATATCATAGAGTAATGGTTTTGACACACTTGTTAGTTTAGAAAAATCATCCTGTGGATTCCTTTGTGGTGATGAAACAGTTCTGGTTCTTGGTTGTGGTGGTGATTATATGAATCTATACATATGATCAAATGGCATAGAACAACACATAGAAATATAGAAAGGATGTACAAACAATGGGTGAAGTTCAAGTAAGATTTGTAATCTAGTTCATTGTGCTACCCGAATGTTAATTTTCTGGATTTAGTAATGTGCCATATTTATTTTAAATGCTACCATTGGGGAAAGTTGGGTAATGTGTACATAAGAACTCACTGTACTACTTTTCAACTTCTTGTAACTGTATGATTATTTCACAGTAAATATTTTAAAAATATTATTAGAATCCTATGCCTTTTAGGAGAAAATAAGAGAAAAGAATTAGAGAAAGCAGAGAAAAAGGAAAGGGTCTGGCTAATTCCTAACAGTAAACTTTCCTTTTTAATACTAGACACAAACAAACAAACAAGAAAATGTAAGTTGCTCTATGTTTTGAGATAACTATTGTCTTCAAAAGGCCTAAAAAGATATGAATGGATTTTCTCTGTGCAAGTGAATGATACACTAAAATTACTTATTCCACTCTCGTTTAGTTTTCTGTTTACATATGAGTTCTATAAATCTGCTGATATTTAGTCACTAATCTTAAGTTACAGCTGAATTTTCAATAGCTTTAAATTCACCTTTTACAAGATGTTAGCAGGTAATATGGTGCTATGGAACATATCTAGAAAACCGTCTTCTCTTAAAATGGAACTGAGTTGTTCCTAAGATGTTTAACTGGAGTGATTAAATGGGTTGAATGATAACATATTGATTTTTAAATGGTCTAGCCACATTTACATTGTTAATTTTTTTTACCAGATTACACCATGGGACCAAATCACTGCCATTTTTTTTAAAGCTGCATATAAAGATTACCAACACTGAGGTAAAATTGAAGTCCCAACAGAGAGATTATATTAGAAAATTTGGTTATCAAAAGCCAGTAGACAGCCACATCCCAAAGTTATATTGATACAGTTTTTGTTATCAAATTGGTTAGACAAGTAACCTTCATAATTAGAGTGGTTATTAAAAGAAAAATGGCAATTAGGCACGTTCACCACTGAATTTTGCTCCTATGGGCAGATGTAACCTGCAGCTGTAAGCACACTTTGTCTTTTTTTTAAATATCATAATGCTATTTTAATTTTCTTTCTTCTTTTAATTTAATTTCACTTAATTTTTAAATTATATTTTATTGATTATGCTATTGCAGTTGTCCTGATATTTCCCCACTTGCCCCCCTTCACCCAGAACCCTCCTCCCTCAGGCAATCCCCCCACCATTGTTCAAGTCCATGGGTCGTACATATGAGTTCTTGGCTACTCCATTCCCTATACTGTACTTTACATCCCCATGGCTATTCTGGGACTGCCTCTTTGTACTTTTTCATCCCTCACCTCTTCACCCATTCCCCCACATGCCCTCCCATCTGGCAACCATGAAAACGTTCCCCATATCCATGATTCTGTCTCTGTTCTTCTTGTTTGCCTAGTTTGCTTTTTAGATTCAATTGTTGATAAATACATATGTGTGCCATTTTATTGTTCATAGTTTTGATCTTTTCTTCAATAAGTCCCACAGGGTGGTGGTGCTTCAATGTCTGTAGCGGTCCACTGGTCACAGAGGCCCTGGGGTTTCTCAGGTGGTGCAGGCCTAGGTCAGCCCCACCTGTGTTCTGCCCACATCCACCCTGCCTGAGCTGTAAAGCAATCTGAAATGGCTGCTACTTGTGCTGGGCTTGGACATTCCCAGGCGAAGCCAAGCTGTGTATCTAGGCTGGCTGCTGCTAGTGCTGGGCCTGGGGCTCACTGAGGCCAGCTGTTGCTTGTTTGATGGGATTTAGGAAGTTATGCAGCATAAGCCAAGACTAACCATTCACATGGAAAAGCAGCTTGGGTGGGATGGGGTCTCTAGGGATCTCTAAGGCAGGTCAAACAGTGTTAGCCAGGTTGATGGACTCTCAGACATGGCACCAGCTTGCCAGATGAGCCTTGATGGATGCGGTTTCTTTAACTCTGTAGTTGTCAGACTTCCATTCGACTCTATTTCTTACAGTTCTGAGTGATGGTTGTTCTATATTATAGTTGTAATTTTGGTGTGGCTGTGCAAAGAGGAGAGCCATGTCTGCCTACACTGCCATTTTGACCAGAAGTCAAGCACACTTTGGTTTATATTCTTGACAAGGTCACAGAAGTCAACAGCATAGATACAGAGTTCTGATCACTTCCTTATAAAGTCTACTAATGCCTTTGCAATAACATTGAGAATTCTAAAATTAATAAAAATAGTTAATTCTCCACTTCTAAATAGTTCCAGTGTGCTCTCTTTACTGAATGGAAATTAGTATGAACAATCTTAAGCCCGAAATCATTTTCCTTTGCTTATAGGTCTCCTAAAACATTTTCTCCCTATTTTAAAGAACCATTTGTTAAAGACTATTTATAAGAAAAAATCTAGAACTCAATGTAACAAAGAGTTCAATACATACATGAAACATTGCATAGTCTCTCAGATTATTAATAAAGAGATATTCTTTTAGAAAGACTTAATTTTAGCCCTGGCTGGTGTAGCTTCATGGATTGAGTGCGGATTGTGAACCAAAGGGTTGCCAGTTTCATTCCCAGTTAGGGCACAGGCCTGGGTTGTGGGCCAGGTCCCCACTGGGGGCTACGTGAGAGGCAACCACACATTGATGTTTCCCTCTCTTTCTCCCTTCCTTCCCCTCTCTCTAAAAATACATAAGTAAACAAACAAACAAATAAATAAATACAATCTTTAAAAAAAGAGAAAGACTTAATTTTCATTCAAAAAGAACACTCTTTGGCTGCTTCACACACAATGATGGGCCATGGGGTGTTGTCCATGGGGTCTGTCTTGAGGATAATATGCAGCAGATGCAAACTTTTCTGGGAAATTGAACCTGTTGAGTCAAGCTGCACAGCCCGGAATGGCAGGGTGACGATAATGCAGGAGAAAAGAGATGAAGACAAAAGGTGCAGCGAGTGTGGGCCAGCCTTCCCTGTTGCATTCATCTGCCCCATAAATACATATCGAGGGCGGACTGTGCTTCTAGTCCTGGTAGGTGCTAGGAGTACACTGATGAAAAACCTGCAAGGTGCCTTCCCTCATGACACTTACATAATTGGAGACCAACCAAACCAAGGGGGCAGAACTAAGTGCTGGGGAGGGGAGAGACAAGGGGCTGAGCTGTAGAATGACGTCAGTGGATGGCAGAAGTGGAGGGGGTAGCCCTAGAGCATGTGGTTCGGCCTCTCTTTCCTTGATGGCCTAAGGGACAATTGCAGAGGAAAATGTCTGCTCCAGACAGCCGCTCTGCAGACTGTATTAAAGCTTCCCACAGCGAGGGGGTTTGCTGACTCTCCTTTTGCTAGGATATTCTCAGAAGATTACATGAGGAGGAGTCCGCCCTACGCCATCCACCTTCACTGCCCTTCCAGCCTCCGCGAAAAAGAGGTCTTAACAAAAGTCTTTAAAATTTGGTTCTTTTTCTTGAACTTGCTGAGTTCCCTTGGATGAAATCGACACTCCCCACCTCACAGAAAATTTGGGAAGATTAAGGAATAACATGGTTAAGAATAATGAATAGAACATCGTCTTTTCTCCATTAAGGCAAGGCATTTATAGTTACAAGAAAACCGGATTCATTTCGTGATGATATGGAGCCACCCCTATCCTTGTGTACCCAAAAAACAAAAACAAAAATAAAACCCAGGAGAAATCATTGCACAGTCTTCACAGTCAGCTATGATTCTAAATTACAGATCTTTCCCTTCTCACTGTGTGACCTTGGGGAAATTATTTGATTTTGTGAGCCTCAGTACCCTCAAAGATATATTAAAGCTAAGGCTCTGTGCATGATTGTTGGAATAACACCACACATATTAACAACCTGGCATAAAGACTAATAGTTATATTCAACCCCACCGCCGTTATCATTCGTGAATCTATTGTCAATGTGATCCGGTGTATCACTGAGTCCTAGTTTAACATCAAGCCTGATATTTTATCTGACATTCTGCAAGTCACCTTTCATTCAACAGGGATTTCTTCACAGCCTCCAGGTATAGCAGCCTCCATCCTGTATCTGGATTTGTCCACACTGCTTGGAGGATCTTTTCTATTTTCTCTTCACTATGCTTAGACAAATTTCCTAGGTCTACCAGGCCATGAAATCAAAAGTTGTGTTCGTGTCTTATTTGTTTCTTGTATCCTCAGAACCTAACACACAAGTCTGTTTTAGGAGCTTAATACAAATACACTGAATACAACGAAATGCCATAGAGGACGTTTCTCCTCCCCATGTGACTCTTTTCTGAACTTCTACACACAACTGCACAGGAGTTTATGACCCTGAATTCCAATCATAATCTTTGACTGAACCACTCATTTTGGAAAATCTTCATATGACAGTGGAATATATGTTTCCAGCACACACAGTTCCGTTGCATGGAGCACGGAGTGTTTGGCAGGGTGGGTCCATTCATTAGTCAAGAATTTGATCCTGCACAATAAACCCATGTGACTCAAATAATCACAACTAATTGTATTCTGTAGGTTGCCAGGTTCTCTCACTGTGATTAAGCATGCAAAGAAATCCTTGTATTTTAAGTGTCTATTAGACACCAGAGACCAAAGTTCACCCATTGGTTACTGCATGTAACTCAAACCTGGCATTTCCAACATGACTGTAAGACACAATCTGGGTCTAATAGACTTTTAAAACTTGCCTATATCCCATAAATTGTAGGCAAATAATTCTCCAAATCTACCTCTATTCTCCATTAAAGATACAATATTTGAGGTCGTGATGTGTTCTGGAAATCCAGAAATGCCTAAGGTAAAATCTAGGTGATACAATTATAGTTGCAACTATAGCTACAGCTGATTTCCCTCCAGCACAGTTCTATGGCCATAGAATGCTCTCAAATCGGACACCTTAAAGCTTAACTCTTCTCCATTCCTCGCATTTGGATTCTCATTCACGTTTTAATAGAAGCACGTCAACCATGTTTCTCTCTGAGTGCCGTCACGAGGACGGTCTGGATTTCCTATTACTTTTCCCATTAAATTAGTCTCAAAAACAAAGGCACACCAAACCTTAGCATGTTTATTATATAGAAGCTGTTTAAGAGACATTTCCCAAACAATACTTCCAGTTAAAAACTTTAAATCTGATTCAAATAATATATTTATACACTAGTACTTAACGGTAATATATGTACATGTTACTTGAAAGTTGGGACTCATCTTATTTATGGTGCCATATTATAATAAACTTATAGGCTAGACCAAAAGAGTTCACTCTCCGGGATGGTTTGGTAAAAGAAGAAATGGAAACCGAATAATAAATAAAAACCCATGATGGCTGACGAGCACATTTAACTTCCATTATGTTAAATTATATATGTGATTAGGCAAGGACTTACTTGCCTTTCGAAAATAAAATCCACATTTTGAAATGCACCTTTTTGTAAAGGTGTAAAACAATAAATAAGAAAACAAAATGTTCACTGTCTCCGACAACATGATGGGGACATGAGAACGAAGGCTTACAACTGAAAATATATTCAAATGTATGGTGCATGTGTGTAAGTTCTTTAAAAACCAGTCACTGCTGGAATTTGGCTGGAAGTGATCTTATTCCTGTGAATAAGAACACTATTTCCATCACTTGCAAGGCATAAGAAATAAAGCACATCCACACAAAAATACTTTGGATAGCAGTATCTTTGGGGCTTTCCCTGTAATATGCCTGGGTGTACCTCTACGTAATGCTAAATTTAGTGACATTTGAAGTCTCTTAGAAGAAAATGGTTCCAAAGAGGTGGAAAGAAAAGGTGTATTCAGTGCAGCTCAGGAATGGCCCCGAGGGCTTCCTGCTCAGTTGCACTTCGAGAGAACTATGTGAAAATGTGTCACCCTTTGCGACAGCATGGATGGACCTGGAGAACATTATGCTAAATGAAATAAACCAGTCAGAGAAAGACAAATACCATATGGTTTCACTCATATGTGGAATCTAATGAACAAAATAAACAGAAGAACAAAATAGAAACAGAGGCATAGATACACAGAACACACTCACGGTCGTTGGTGGGAAGGGTGCGTGGGGAGACTGGATACAAGAAGGTGAAGGGATTAGCCAAAGAATATGTGTGCATGACCCATGGACACAGACAACAGTGTGGTGATGGCCAGAGGGAAGGGGCAGTGTGGGTGGAGGTAGGCCAAGGGGGGGCGGGATGGTGACACCTGTAACAGTGTCAACAATAAAAATAAAGTTTAAAAAGACACAAAACATTTCCCTGTAAAGCTCAGCTGTTCTGCTTCTAGTCAAAAACCTACAAGCAGCAACCACTATTCTGAAATCTACCAGCGTGCATTAGTTTTGCTTGTTCATGACCCCTATGTAAGTGGAATCATACATCGCCTGCGTCTGCTTTCTGTTGCTCAGTGTTTTTGAGATAAATACAGGTTGTTGCATTTATCAATGCTTCGTTCTTTGTCATTTCTGAATGGTATTGCCAATGTACAAATATATGAATTAATCACAATTTGTTTTTCAAAAAAAGTGAGTTGGTATTCTAGGAAGAATTAATTCACCTCAAACACTGTACTTCATCAATTTCTAAGACTACTGATTTCTTGTAGGTTAAAAATCACAAAGAGCAAAATACTGTCATTTCTTACTCTGTTACATTATCTCCATGTGAATGTATGTTCGCATTTTAGATAATGTATAGATTACTTTCCAATTATAAGGCCCAAATGAATTCAACTGTGTGTCAGAGAAGCCACCACATTACAGCCTCTTGAAATTCACCAGTTGAAATGAATGATATAATTACAATTTAATACTAATATCAAACGTGTTATTTTCCTATTATGTTCTTTCATCAGATGCTTTGATTTATTGGTAGGGTTATAAAAGACACCGGCATATTTATTAACCATCCTACACTTAATATATTTTTAATTGAAGCCAAATAAAATTTAACCTATAAAATGCAAAAAATAACACTAGTTCCCCCACAGACTGTGGTAGGAGTCAAATGAGAAGATACATGAAATTGCTTTGCAAATTTTAAGGACTTGCCAAGTGCCTATCAACTTATACTGTGTGTCTCTCTCATTTAGGATATTCCTTCCTTATGGGCATAGAACAATGGCTATTTGTTTTTGAAAATCTCACTGTGGTCTTGTATCAAGAGAAAAGTAACTTGAAGATTCTTTTTCAGTCCTATAATTTTGTAAAATGCATTCAAGTCATGAAAAGCTGTAGTTAGATAGAGACATAAAAGGTATTGATGGAGAGAGGGAGGAGGAAGAGAGGGTAGGAAGGAGGAAGGGAGGGAGAGAGGGAGGGAGAAAGAGGGAAAGAGAGAGAGAGAAGAGATAACTGGGTAGAGGAATGGATGGAAGGACAGACAAATAATAACAGCCAGGAGAATGGATACATAGCATATACAATGTCAAATTACTTAACTTCTCTTTCTTCAATTGATGATATATAAAATGATACAGTACCAGTAACTATTTCATGGGAATATTATTAAATTAGTTAATCCTGGCACACAGGGTTCAGTAAGCATTGATTATTTTGGCTCTTAAGAGCATCTCACCTATTTCCCATAGTTTTATGCATAGACTAGATATAGCTTAATACGGAGAGCTATCAGTTACTCAGCACGTATGCAGAGATGTTTTACAGCACTGTGAGACGTATAATCATGACAGTGAGCCTTTTAAGGAACTTATTTTAAGTGTCATTGTAGAGATGAGAAGACCAAGATGTAACGCACGTGTTTCAATTGCCCAGGTCTCAGGGCTGGTAAGCTGCCAAGGCAAGAATGGAAACCAAAACTAATGGCAGCAGACTGTCTGCTCCTGCTCCAATTCTGCATTGCTGAGCGGTCTTTGTGAGCCTCCTTTGCCCAGCAGGCTGGTGCTTAGGCCTCATAGCGTTGCTGTGAGGATTAAGGAGACAACGCATAATGCTACTGAGCAGAACGGTGCCATATAACCCAATATAAAGAAGCTATCTTCATCATTATTGGTGCTACCATTATTATTGTGTTTTCTTTATCATCAGCATAATCATCCTCTTCATCGATAAAAGAAGATCCTTCCGTTACATTAATATTATCTCGTCTGAGCACACACATCTATTTTATTTGTATGTAATATGAATAATGCAATACATTGGAAAATTTGGTGGTGAACTCACAGTGATGGTTGTTGGACCAATTACGTAATGTTTACTTTCCTTCTCTCACTACATGCGACTTACTTTTCCCCCTATGTAATGTGATATGTTAAACTCATCTTATTTTGAGCATAAAAATTAAAATGCTGTCTTCAAGTAATATTGTATTTGTAGTAATAAGTTTAGCGATTAAAAAGAAATTATTTGATATGCATAAACTCTTGCATAAATTCTATGAAAGAAGTCAAGGGTTACTACCTTTTTCTCTCAACTTTTTACTATGTGAATTGTATAGATATATACACAAGTAGATGGCATAGCGCAATAAACCTCCATACACCCACCACCCAGCTCTAGCAATTATTAGAGTTTCATCCATATGTCCCACCTCATCCACACCTCACTGCCTAAACCACCCCCACACCTAGCTTTGTATCATTTTGCAGTAGATGCTAGGGAGCTCCTTCTTTTGTTCTGCAGGATACTGAATTAATGAGTTATGTCAGGTGACACAGCTAATAAATCACAAAGTTATTCCTTGAATACAGCACTCTAAGTATTTTTGTTTCATTCTCATTTTATTAGAGGTACCATATTTCTGGTATACGTAATATGCAGTGAACGAATTACATACTTTACTGATTCATATATGACCTGGGGTGAACACTGAAAACACTTGTTTGGCTCTATGTATAAATAAGGATCATCTCATACTCCCTACTTTAGTAGATAAGCTAATAATTGACATAATTGTTTTAGAAAAATATGTATTATAAAATAATACAGCTGTATAAACTACATTGTAAAGTTAATAGGAAAAATAAGTAGTAAATAGGGATTTTTTGAGTTTGTGTGTATACATGGCAGATGTGTCAGCCTTGAGAAAAGGCCAGAAAATTATACACCAAATGTTAATTATGATTTCCAAATGGTGCTTAGCTTTTCATAGTAACATACTAATAAAAAAGCTAGACCTGAAGTCTGACTGTCTGGGTTGGAGTTCTCACTGCCATTTGCAAACTGTTTAGACTCAAATTACTTACTTTACTTGTAACTGTACTTCCTCATTTTTTAATTTTTATTTTTTGAAGGTTTTATTTACTTATTTTTAGAGAGAAGGGAAGGAAGGAGAAAGAGAGGTAGAGAAACATCAATGTGTGGTTGCCTCATATGTGCCCTCTACTGGGGAACTGGCCTGTAACCCAGGCATGTGCCCTGACTGGGAATCAAACCTCTGACCCTTTGGTTCGCACGCCGGCACTCAATTCATGGAGCCACATCAGCCAGGGCATGTACCCTCATTTTGAATGACAGAATAATAGTGATATCTGCTTTACAGGTTTATTTATGTTAAATAAGCAAATCTATGTAAATCACTTAAATCTATGCATTTTATATAGATAATATTACACTATTATTTCCATGACTATTATTACTACTATTAATACTACCGCTACTACTACTACACTGGACTACATTGCTTTAGTAATAAGAAAACAAGAATTTTAAGAAGTTGAAAATGAGGAAGAAAATATTTATTAAGCTATTTTGAAACTTAATTTTAAGTTAATTGTTACTTTATTCTTTGACAGTGTCTTGAAATTGCTCATATCACTTCCAATGAGCCTGTCAGGAATAAATAAATGTAAGATCCTATCTAATCCCAATTCAGGGCCAACTTGTGAAGTGGCTTATCAAAACAGCAAAATGAGGTGATTTGTTTCATTTTTTTCCAGAATCCCCTCCTTTTGATGAAAACAAAGATTATTGTAAAAAATGATGCGATAATTCTTCACACTGGTGGGCTGCAGACATTCATAAATACAAAATAAATTCCTAAAAAATGAAGCAGGAATTAATCTTTGTGGAAATACCATGGCTAAATATAGTTTCTAGCAGTATATTTTAAATGAACTTCATGCACACGAGTAGTGCTAACTCGCACTCATTTGAATGCTTCAGAAGACTTCTCTTCAGAAGTTAATAACTTTTCTAAAATAAGTCAAATCTTGCAATTTGATGAATAAAAATTGCAGCAATTTTACCCCTGCTAAAATAGTGTCTGAGCATTATAAGAAGAGTTCACTTGGCTACTGTCTTCATGCTGAATACTTTCTCTGATGTGGTTAAAATAATACAGTGACAAATTGATACGCATTTTATCATACGCTGCTTTAAGAAAGGAGCACTCATTTCCTACTAAAATCCACAAATGATGAAATTAGCAAAAGGCAGCTATGGCTAAATACATTTCAGGCAAAATGTCATTCATCCTTGTTGAATTGATCTGCTGAGTCTAGCAGAAATGTCTCCAAGGTTTTCTCTTGATGAGCCCGGGGATGCACGGAGCCAGCGGTGAGGCACCCAGTGAGGATCTCCTCAATTACCTTTTTCTCTGTGGTTCCAGTTTCCGCGCCTTTAGCCACATTTCTTGTTCTTTGCATAGGAACTTTACATTTTTATTTGACGTCAATAAAAACTTTATATATAGTTCACATTAGACGCCCCAAAGGGATCAATTGTTATAAACCAGATAATAATGAATGATCGTGAGGAACTGCCCAAGGTGACTCTCAACAGTTTTTTGTGTATCATTTTATTAGTTCTCATGTTTACTCTGCAAGGAAGGCAGCGTTCGTTAATGTGCCTAGTGTACAGACGAAGAAACTGTGGCCCAGAGAAGTCAATGGACTCTCGGGTATGCAAATACAAAGTATTCGCTAACAGTAGTGTTCCGGTTACGCTATAAATATAATATGTGGTTAAAGAGACCTGCAAAAGGTGTTCGTTGGCTAAAGGTTGAATCATTCATCTCAATGGACTCCACTCCTTAAACACAAGGAGTCAGGACCTGGAAGGATTGGCTCAGTCTCATATTGGCCACTTACTGAGGGGGGTTGGATATTTTTACCAATAAATTTCACATTTAGAGAATCTTTCAGTTCAGGTTCCCTAAAGGGAGCCTCTGAGATCAGGCTTCCTGTACAAGTGACCATAACAGGACATGTTTCCCAGAAACACAGGTAAGGAAGAAGCAAAGTGTGGCTGGGAAGGGAAAGAGTCCCAGCACTTGTGGCATAAAAGTTTAGGATGACAGTGTAGCTCACACTTCTGAATGTTTCAATGAGAGGCAAAGGCGCCCAAGTATTTATCCCTCTGTGACCAGCAGTCATTGACGAAGGGCCTCCCATGCACAGGGACAAAAATTCCAAGACACGTTCTGCTCTCCCTTCATCTGCGGGCTGTTGGGAGTGAAAGTCCCCCAGGAGCAAATGAACAAAGAAGACAAACAGCCTTGGCTGTGTGGCATAGTTCATTGGAGCGTAGTGCTGTACACCAAAAAGGTTGCAGGTTCGATGCCCAGTTGGGGCGCATATGGGAGGCAACGAAACAATGTTTCTTTCTCGCATTGATATTTCTCTCCCTCTCTCCCTCCTTACCTTCCTCCCTCCCCCTCCTTCAAAAGTCAATAAACACATACTTGGATGAGGATTTTTAAAAAAGGCAAACAGAACCCATAGAGACAACAGTATGGTGGTTACCAGAAGAAAAGGGGGGGGTTAGTGAAGGATAGAGGGGATCAAATATATAGTGATGGAAGATGATTTGACTTGAGGTGGTAAACACACGATGCAATATACAGATAATGTACCACAGCAGTGTCCACTTGAAACCTATATAACATTAATAACCACTGTCACCCCAACATATTTAATAAAAAACATACAAAGAAATAGAAGTGATCCCTGGCTGATGTGGCTCAGTGGATTGAGCATGGGTCTGTGAACCAAAGGGTCACCGGTTCAATTCCCAGTCAGGGCCCATGCCTGGGTTGTGGGCCAGATCCCCAGTAGGGGGGATGGGAGAGGCAACTACACACTGATGTTTCTGTCCCTTCCCCCCTCTCTAAAAATGAATGAATGAATGAATGAATACATAAACACAAAAACAAACAAATAAATAAATCTTTTTTTTTTTTTTAAGAAAGAGAAGTGAGACACAAACGCCACAGAGAATGTGGCTCTTCACTTGAGAGTAAAAATAAGATCGAGTGCCATCATGAGGACGCAACAGAGTGATGTGGGCATGGCACTTAGCCCGGGCACTGCCACACAGCGATACTCAATTGACAGTGGCCATTATATGTGGCACACCGTGGTTGTGAGGATGGAAAGTAACACGGTGAAGGACCAATGCCGTGCACAGCACAGGAAAATGTAAACGCTGCCACCCCCAATTCCTTTTCCTATTGCTGTCACGAGCGCTGCTGGTGGGATGATACCTGAGTGAGGAGATCCCTATTATGTAGAACTCCAAGCCTATACGATGCTTGCCTACAGAGTGCTGTTTAGGGAGGCAAGGGTGTTCTCCCAGGATCTCAGCATCACGAAAGGGGCAATGTTCTCACCAACTTTACTGCTGCTACAACAATAGGGTTGGAGAAGAATCTCAGACAAAAACAAAGGAAAGTACCCATTAACTATTAAACCGCTGATGCTCTATTTCTTGATAACACTGATGAGAATAATGGCAATGGGAAGGATGTTTCTGTTTCCTTCATGACCCCTTAGTCATTGACATTCCTTCCCAAGTTGTTGATGCAAGCAGTGTCTTCTGCTGCCATGAATGGGAGCACTTGTTCTAAACGTCTTTGGATGAGTAGAGTCAACTCCAAGGGAAGCAGCTGCGGGGAACGGTGAGCAAAGCAGGCTACCCTGGGTCTAAAAGACCTTGTTGCATGTCCCCATGCTTGGATGGAGATTTAGGCACCAATGGAAAATGAAAGAAGCACAGACTACCTAGACGCTAATATTAGGGGAGGGGGTGGGCAGAATATTAAATCACCCTGTCTGCAACTCTGTCTTGTTTGGTTTGTTCCAGTGAGTATGTATGACTATTGTACTTTTTCGATGCTAGAGAATTGAGGGTAATTTACAACAGGTAAAACAGCTAAAGAGAGGTCATACTGTGTCTTAAAATGTTATTTCGATTATACCAGAAATTTAAAAATCTCAGCCATATTCAGAAAAATAAAAGAGTTGACCCTGCCTGCTCTGCCAGATCAGGAGTATCCATGAAATGGCTAAGCATGTGATATGCTGGCTGAGCGTTCCTCAGCAGTAAGAGTGGGTGTGGGGGCTGCCCAAGTTCTCTTGTTTAAGGACCAGATGATAAAACTACGTCCTTTTGCCTCTGGAGGTAAGGGGTGTGGTTGGAGTTCAGTGACAAAGTGACGATCATCAAGGGAGCTGGCACCGCTGTCCCTTTTACAGGTGGAGTCTTCAGTGGGCATTGTTATATGGTCAGGCTCCGAAACAAGCCTGCTCCTTTTAGGAAATGCCGTGCTTCCTTCCTATTAACTATGTGTCCATAAGTGCAGGCAGGAGGAGTTAGCAATAGGAGCCCTTACTCCACTGTTATCTCTAGTCCAGGTAGCTCTTGAACGTCATTCAAACTTCATGGAGACCCTTACTGATTAAAGGATATTAGAGATACTCACTGACGGGACAATAAACAGAGGTTTTCTTTTTGGTTGTTGTTTGCTGGTCATTATGGTTTGACTTTTTCTCCTCTGTTTCGTTAGGGATTCACTCAGTGTTTTCACTACTGCGAATCTGGCACTGTCAGACTGCACTGATTTCCCCCTATATGTTCAAACAGATACTGATTTAAACAGCCCTGGCCTGTGACGCTGCCTGTGCTCGTGAACACGAATGCAAACATGCAAAATGGCACATGCAATGTTAAATTCAAATTGTTAAAATGCTTTATCTTATTCAATGGAAAAAGGAAAGCAGGAGGCTTTTCTCCATGATTCCATTAAAGTTTCCTGCAAGATGCATACTGCGTAGGAACACATTGCAATGTTTCTTTAAGGTTGTGAAAATGTGCAGTGTAAAAAGCAGGTAAGTGTCAGATAATGATTTTTTTCAAGGCAGAGATGTTGTGTAAATGTATGATATTCATATTTGGTAAAAGGTGCCACCATTATTGTTTAAAATACTGGTTTTGCACTGACAAGTTTTCTCCCTCTTATGACTACAGTGGTCTTTAGTCCGAACACGGTACCAGAGAGCTCCTGAGGTCCCTCCGGAGAGGAAACGGTCAGGGGCTTCCCCGGGTGTTTAGAGGAGAAGCCACACGGAAAGTTCCCGGATCCTATGTGTGGCTCTTCACTTATCTTTTTAAATAGCGCACCCACAATGCACATACCCATACATACACACACTTTTGCACTCAAATTCAAACAGAAGCGTGCCATGCCCTTTCTTTTACTGGCTATAAATGCGTGCTCACTACACTCTCCAGAGAATCAAAGTGCTCTTGGATATTTGTTTTAAGATCACATTCATTACTGTTATTTTGAAAGTAAAAAAACAAAAAACAAAAAACAAAACTCTCAGGTTTGGAAATTGCAACATCGGAGGGGAAAGGATACATTCTCAGATGTTCTGGACAAAATATTTGACAAATAATGTCTTAAGAACTTCCTATGACTCTAACACATCTAAGCATAGGAAGGAATTAGGAAATGACTTTAACATCAGCTTTTCACCTTTAAAGTAACCCGATACAATATGACTATATTTTATATACTCATTTTCAATAGTGCTGGCTCTCCTTTATTTTGTTACATATAAAGAATACAATATCATGAGCTTTAAAACGTGTGTGTGTGTGTGTGTGTGTGTGTGTGTGTGTGTCCAATGTTATCCTTCCAGTGAAGAGAGTTATATTCACTCTCAAGGTGTTCTTCTGAGTTCCTAGGTATATTCTGAAGAAATAACAGGTTACTTGAAGATGACCCTATTGGATTAGTTATTTCAATTCAGAGCAAGGTACTATACAAGAAGAAGGCTATCACCGGGGTGTATTGCTATACTTTTAATTTGCATCAGTTTATATCTATCTATTGTTTGTACATAGAATATTTCCTTTTGGAGGTATTTTCCTGAAGGGATATTTGATAATTAAGTAAGCACACTAAAGAACACTGCAAAATATTATTTTAGATCAAATCTTATGTGGCCCCCACAGGCAATGCAAACACTCCACTCCTGAACGTCATATACAAGGGTACTCAAGCTTGAAGTAGTACAGAGACGGTTGAACCCTAAGCTATAAATCCTTTTTCAAAAATTACCAAAATCTTAGCTATACCCTTGAGTACAACAAAACAAAAAGTGGCACTCTCTCGAGGCACTACAATAGTCCATTAATGATTCGATCATGTTATGATCCACCTTCCTGCCATCATCTACTTGTGAAAGAAGAGTGTCTGTTTTCAACGAAATCCTCAACTGATTTGATATTTTGTTTTTGGAACTTTATAAGCAAGGCTATCCTAAGGAATTCAGAGCTTTCCTCACAAGACCAAAGCAACAGTGCATGAAATTGAACTCCAAAAGAGCCACCATTCTGTGTGACTTCTTGGCTGACACAATTTAGATATTTATAGCTTTACGAATGGGCCACTGGAGAAGAACTTGAAGCTTTCTCTAGCCAGGAAGGATTAATGAACGTGTGCACCTGGTAATTACACCACTCCATCTTCCTGAAAGCGCTCACGCTGCCTTCATGGCAGAAACGATAATGAAAATGCATTGAAAAATATCAATCTGCAATTCCACAATTTAATCTAAATAATAAAACTTGGTATCTTTTCTCCCCACACATTCCAGATGTGATAACATTGACAGCATTTAAATTTAAAACATAGAAGCTGAATGTCAGCGTATTATTGAGCATGCCTCATGTTCCAAGTAAACCTCCTGAGAGAAAAAAGGGGGTTATAAATACAGCAAAAAATTTTTTACGACATTCAAATGTACAACCGAGAGCCCTTAACTGTTTCCTCTTTCTTGAAACACAACATGCGTTGTAAATAATGCACTCACTTCAAGGCAGAGGCTTTTGCAATGATTAAATCACAGCCCAAGTGAATAAAGGTACAACTCAGAAGTATAAAGACACCTTCCAAGTTCAGTGACCAGGTTTGGCTGTGTTTTCCAAATGCTTACTGAAAGGAAAACCTCACTTAATAACTTTTTCAACTCTAAATAAAAGAGGAATCGTCCTAGTTCATCATCTAACCATATAAAATGAAGAGGCGTGCAATGCCATGGTGTCTGACTCCAATAATTTGTCACAAAGACATTTACACCTTAAGACTTGAATTGAACAAATCAAACTTTTGAGAACGGTATTTTTGCTCAAGCAAAACCATACAGAGGTTCAACCTAACGCTTCTTAACGTGGTGGCACAAAGATTTCTGATATTCTCAGGAAGGCAGCACTGTATACACAGACTGAAGACAGCCTTCGGGGAAAAAATCAAGGGACTCTACACATAGCCCATTTTTATGATAAAGTTTGATGCTACTCACACTGAATTTTAATGACTGCTTTAGCAAAGCAGAAATTGAATGTAAGCACTCATACGAAAAGTTCATTGCTGCCTTCACACACAGGCACCAAGATTCCCTTAAGCAGGAGTCTCTTAGAAACACCTTTAAAAGCAGAACAGGGTACAAGCTTTAAAAAAAAAAAAGGAATCGCCTGTTACTGTTAAACTCCATTGTCTCCTGTTAGAGTACAGAAGGGAATGCTCTAGGAGAGGGAAGTGGGGATGAACCGGCCCCTCCGGAAGCACCGAAAACAAATTAGCTATAAGAAGAGACTTCAAGAGCTGGACAACCAGAGCTGCTCGAAGAACCTTTACATTTGGGCTACTTGCCCTCACTGCTGATTTTTTTTTTTTAATTTCCCTACAATGATGTGGTTAAACTTGAGAGCAGAGAAATAACAGAAGGATGTATTTGGAATGCTTTGATCCGCAGCCCTTTATTCTGCCTCTAACTAGCTAGTGCAATATCACTTAATCCGGACCTCAGCATTCCAAGTACAAAGCACTGACTCCCACCTACTGCTCACACGCTCCTGCATCAGAATAGACTTGCATAGAGGCAGCCAGATCCACGGAAGAACACTTTCCTCTCAACAGATGTCTTCCAGCTATTAGACACACACACACAGAGACATGCTGTTGCCTACCTTAATAAGGTGTGCAAAAAACCTCTTAGGGTCCCCAAGGATGGTTTTAGTTCAGAGCAGCGAGCAATGCCTCCACACAAAGCTTTGCCATTGCTAGTGTGAAGAGAAAGAGCTGCTGGGATGCTGAATGGCACATCAGCCAACTTTGTGTGTAGCAGAGGCTCTAAAGAAAACCCGGGCTGAAGCTCTGCTGGATCATGGATTGGACTCAATTCCACTGAATGCACAGCCTGCATTATCCAATGGAGATTATTGGTGGAAACACTTACAGCGTATTTGGCTAGCCAAAGACAGGCCCCTTTCTCTTTCCCTAACAATTTTCCAATCAGTATGGTAAACCACAGACCTGATACCTTGAGGTGGATCATTCGCTGTGAGCAACGTGAGAGGTATCAAGGGTCTCATTCAAAACAGCAGCTCCAGCATCTAGAACATAGGCAGCACTCGACACACATTTGGCTCAGACTGAGTGTTGACTTGATAACAGGGTCCAATGAAAAGTTGCTGAAGTATTTACCTACTGTAATGAAAGTCAAAAATGACTTCAGTGAATCCACTGACACACCATTTAAAAAGCATGTTGAAAATCATGCCTATTGTTCGCTTATTGCCCCAGCAATTTCTATTATAATAGTTTTTTATAATAGTCATTCATCAGTGGATGAACAGCAGATTTTATTTACTTTAACTCCCTGATAGAACACAAACTCTACACGGGCACACATATACTTACTCATCCTCTGGAGCTGTTCATCAAAACCTTACACGAAACCTGCACGATTAACTGAATAAAGCCATGTCATTCCTCAAAGAAGTTTCACTTCTACAGTAACCTCCCAATGACCCTAACTTCTCAGGCACATTCTTTCCTATGTTACTGAGCTCTAACAGAACCCATGCTGGCAAGGTGCCTTCAGGTTAGTTCCTGAAGCCAGAGGGAAAGGTTCCAAAGTGTCCTGCCACCCCACAGGGTCTTCCCACAGACACACAACAGGAAGCAGCCCCTGGCAAGCACCTGCCTACAGCCCCAGGTATGTGCGTGTCGGGGTAGCTGAGGAACACACCTAATTTGGTAGATGGCATCCCTGACGTGGTGGGCATTATTGTGCTGTTTATGACAGTATCTGTGCAGTATGATGTGCTTGTTTAATAAGCTGTGAGTAAATACACCCAAAACAAAAGATGAGAACTTGGTAACCTAAGTGGTACTGAGGTGTTGATGTGCCAGAGCTGACTCATGTCCTCTTTACTTCCTGTCCCTCCACCTCTAAATCTCCTCGGAAGGCATCCTCAGCTCACGTGCACGCGTCTTCCAGTTCAGAGTAGCGATGTTACGCACAGTCTCCAGAACACCTTCTTACACCTGCAGCCTCGCTGCGGCTATCTACACCCATAACAGATGTTCAATAAATACTTGTCAAATGACCAGAGAAATGATAAATGGAGGAGAAATGCACTTGATATTTCCACCTTCCAGATAGCTCTTCCAGGCATATGAGTTTACAGGAGTTGCCACTTCGGTTGTCTATCTTTTCAATCAAGGTTTCTTCTCTAAAATATCACCGGCAGTTGTCTTACGGAGAGATTACATTTCATAGAGCCTGATGCTGGTGGGGCTAGTTTAGTGCCATCTTTGTAACACTGGAACTAGGCATCCAGCTTGGCAGATGCAAATGTGTGCAGTTTTGATCCCCCTCCTGACTCCCTAACAATAGATTTTGCAATGGTGGTGGGGGTGGGGGGAAGAGCAAGGTTGGAGGGGGGTCTTTTATTTACAAGTAATGAATATAATATGTAAATAGACAACCTTTCCCTTTGAGCAGCCCACGGCCAGCCAGCTCTCGAATGAAAGTGGATCAGCCCTTTCTTGGCTAATGGTGTGGTCTGCATCACAGAGGTTATCAGAGCCTCCTTTGCAGAATGCAAATGAAACATCTTGAATGGCAAAAGGATCAAAGCACACCTAAACACTGTTCAGACCTGCTGTTCATATTTTTATGCTTCAGAAAACTTGAAAGGAAGGAGAAATTAGAGTTGAAAAGAAATGCGCTTTCCACAGTGTATATCATTATTTAGATTTTTCGTGTGTTTATCCCTCTTGGATTACTGTGGTGCATCCCGTGCTAGGGCAGTAGCTGAGATGTGTGTGTGGTAGAGGCAAAAAAAAAAAAAAAAAGTTTAAGAGCATCCTGGCTCAGCTGGCCATGAGCTGTTTGACTTTGTACAAGTTATTTAAACTTTCCGGCTTCCACTTCCATGTCTGGGAATGGGACTAATAATACCTCATCAGGAGGTGAGAATTAAATAGATATTAAAGCAGTACTCCTCAAACTTTAATGTAATACAAATCACCTGGGGATACTCTTAATAATGAAGAGTCTGTGTAATTAGTCACTAGGCTTGGGGTGGCTCCTGAGAGTCTGCATTTCTAATCAGCTCCCAAGTAATACTGATGCTGCTGGCCTGTGGGGCCCGCATCTAGCAAATATTGGTGGGAAACACTGTTATTCTTCCAGATGACAGTGAGCTGTTTTTCCTTTTGCCATTTTTATTAACTGCATGCCTTCCTTAGTATCTGCTCAACCACCAATGATCTGATGCTCATTCTATGGCAAGTGCCGTGCAGTACATACAGATTTGAGAGATTAGAAACCTATTTCTCCAACCTCGGGAAGCTCTCAGTCTATTTGAGGACCAAAATCATCTACCACCATGAACAGGGTGGACGCTGAGAACCAAAGTCACCTACCCCTTCTCTTCACACAGCTTTCTGTGTACATAAACATGACTTACCATTTCCTGGTCTTCATTCATGTAACTGGCCTATTCCAAAAGACCCTTGCCCAGGCAAATAACTTGATTATTCATTACATAACTTTCCCATTGCCCCATCAACTCTTTGGTAGACAGCAGCAATAGAGAGTTCACACCCTAATACTCTCTAAACCCCTAGCCTCAAAATCCTTCCTGGACTGTCTCTGCTCCTGACCCTTATCCAATCCTAGTTGCGCCCCCACACCGCAACTCCCGCCTTGAACCAAACTGCGAATTCGCAACAAAATTCAATCTCGCCCTTCTTCCAATGAGACACTTCCAAAGCTCTATTGAGGTGGTAGGACATGAACTGGACTCTGTCTTAAGAACAGTCTGTATTGGTGACAGCAGGGGAGCCAGCACTGCACATGAGAATCAAAAGCATGTTACAAGGACACCAGCAGTGGTGTCAAGGAGAGGATTCAGAGACTTTAGCCCCATCACTGGCCATCGCAATTAAATATCCAATTTAAGTATAATCCAAACCTACGCCTACAAAAAATCCTCTACCCCCTCTCATCTCGCCCAGACAGCTGGAGAGCATCACTGGTCCCACCGCTGACTTATACGATAGGTTTCTAGCACAATACTGCACCGGAAGCTCTTGAGGATGATATTAACACAGACTATGGGACAAGGGGAAGTCTTTCGGTGGGTGCAATGCCTGAACTAAGACTTGAAGGAAATCAGTGCAGAATTGCGGGGGGACACCCAGCATTCGGACAGATACTGCAAGATTATGACATTTTCAGAAAAATACACTATTGGAGAAAAAGCCTATTCGGGGGTAATAGTGAGACTTGGGGTCCCGTTATAAAAGAACAGGCTCTTGTGTCACGTTACACAGCCCATGCCATGGCTACTCAACGCGTGCTTATTAAAAGGCTCCCCAGGTGACTTTTATACACATCAAGCTCCGAGAAGCATTGGTCAAAATAATCTTCTCAAGGCTATGGGAAACTATTGAATGGTTTGAAGCAGGGAAGTGACATGATGAAATTTGCATTTCAGAAAAACACGGCTGTGTCCTTTCACGCCTTCAGGATCTGTATGCCAGGCATTGACCTAGGAGCCGGGAATTCAGCACTACTTAGGGTAGATTAGACGAACCTCCCCATTCACCGTTCACTCAACAAACACTGATTGCATGCCAACTTTGATCTGCCCCCTCAAGCTTGATTTAGAAACAGTCCTCCACTGATGACTATGATGTTAATGCAGTCAAGTTTTGGCGGCCGGGACAGGTAATTATTGAGAATCTCCTAGCATGCTTTCCTCGGGATGGCTTTATGCTCTCAGGCGGGTGACTCAAACCTGAAAGGTTTTGTTGATGGAATTTTAGGGCATTATTATTGCGGTGATATTTGCTGTATTGGGACTTGACCCATGGTACAAGTTGTAGTGCAAGATACCAATCAATATTGGTTTTTAAAATGAACAATATGAGACCCACGGCTTGCAGATTTAAACTTTAATATTAGAGATGATAAGATTGGTACTATTTTTTGCTAACATATGCAGAGGATTGTCCTTTGGTGACTGAAAAGGAAAACAATAAATTCTAAGTATGTGGAATCTCTGGCTTTTAATAATAATCTTGGCCTTATCAGAGCTTATAGGCATTTAGTGATAGGAGCTCAGAAAGCTAGGTAGCCTGTTTCATGCATGTTTTATTCTTGCTTTCTATGTGCAAACATAGTGAAGGTCAGTGGGCTATGAGCTAACAGTTTCACTGTATTTTGGGTTGCTTTGACTGTTTGTGATCTACTAGGCTGGCATCACAATAGAAAAAGGTGACCTCTGTCTAAATACAAAGCCACCATACCCCTGACTCAGTTTAGCTGCAAAAACACTGAATTTAGTTCCGAAGGAGCGTGACTCACAAAGGGCTGAGTGTTGTTTCTCTAAGACCCTTTAATGGTGTTCTCATAGCCTCATATAGTGGTGAGGGGGTCCCATACCATGGGCTCTGACAGATTCCCTGAGGGAACAGAGATTCAGGAGAACTTCCCCAGCAGGAGATGGTCTCACACTGGAGTGGAACTGGGCCATGATGATCAGCCTTCTTGCTGACATGTGACTCCTTCCACCGTACGTTATTGTGTCAAAGAGTCCCCATTAACCCATTTGGGATGACAGGATGTTCTGATGATAAAATTGTGGCTCTGAAAGATGCCAGACCAAGATTCAAATCCTGCCTTCAGTACTCATCAGCTGCAAAACTTTGCACAAGCCCTTGGGTTTCTTTTTACAGTCGGCTGTTTCATTGATATGACAGCGATGATAACAATAATATCTGCCTTGCAGAGTTGTTTGGAGGATTGAATACAATACAATGTATATAGTACATGGCACTTAATGGACTCTTGAAAATATTAGGCTCTTTCAGGTTATTAAAGCCCCCATAAAATGCAAATTTACCTAAGTCACAATAGACACTAATATTTTGGAACAGATGAGTTAATTGAATTGGGAAGCCAGTTATAAAGAATAAACCCTGAGTAAAGAGGCTATCCATTACATTCTCTGAAGTGTGTGAATGTCAGAACAAACAAGGGAGGGTTGTAGCAATAAGGCTAATATCCAAGAAGACCACAGGGCCCCGTTCACAGAACCTCTGAATAATAGGACTGAACATATTGCCCAACCATCCATTTTCCAGGTGGGGGCACCACGGCCAAAGGAAGTAAAACGACTTGCCTAGGGCTTGGAGTGAGAACGCTACAAAGCCAGGATTGAACACACCCGCCCCCCTCGCCCCGATACAGAATTTCTAAGACATATGAATAGTAAGATCAGCAAGGGGAATGGAGGCGAATTTTAAATCAGGGTGTGGGATTGCAATCCCATTGCCTTTGTCCTCCTGACAGGAGACATCGCACAGTGTAAATCAACGATACTCCTCAGCCTCCATATGGAAGTGTCAAATTGTGACCAGAGTTTTCTGTCATGAAACACGCAAGGACCCCTACAATCATGAGTGTGGCGAGAGAATGGTGCCTCCTAATATGCTTGCCGTCTCCAGGACTCTGACATGCCTTTTCCATACTGATCAAAGAAGAAGGACACCAGGAGAGCACAGTCAAGTGACAGCTGTTACACTGCTGTCCTGAATCAATTCAGAGAGTGCCATGGATGTGAAGCAATGGGAACGGCCATGGAGACCCTGCTAAGCAGCTGCACCCTCCAAGGTGGCAGGCCTTTGGATAGTATCTCCACGAAGAAGATTCAAAAACATTTACCTGCAACCCTACTTCTTCTCTGACTCCTGGTCTTGTTCATCCAAATACACTCCTTTTTGGACTTCAATGGGATGCCCAGCGAGCTTTCAAAGAGGTGCCAAAGCACACATTTGCTCCCATTCCCACCCTCCCGCATCTGACTGTTCCCTCCATCACTTGCTCCGTTCTATCCACCCGCATCCACCTTACAATCATCCTGGACCCCTCTCCTCCTTTTACACCCCACACCACATTTATTAAAAAAAAAATCCCAGCAGGGCTAGTTTCCAAAAATACCCCGAATTCATCTACTTCCCATTATCTTCACTACAAATGCCCTCGTTTGGAACCACCATGAGTTCTCACTTGAATGATTGCGCTGGCCCCCTGCTTCCTCATTAGCTACTCTATGGGCTGTTCGCCACTCAGCAGCTAGCGTGATCTATCGAAGCCTCGGTCAATTCATCTCATTTCTTCCCCTCAATGATGATTCCGCTTATACAAATTCATTGAAAAGACAAAATTGTTGAGATGGAGAACTGCTTAGCGGTTGCCAGGAATTAGGGATGGGGATGGCGAGTCTGGGTGGAGCCGCTCAAGTCAGTTCCTTTGTGGCACTGGAACCACTCCACATCACGAGAGTGGTGCTGGATGCTGGATGCATGGCGCTCTCTACGTGGTATCAAGTTACAGAGGCTACACATGCAAATGGGTGCGTGCGAAACCTGCTGAGTCTGCCTAAGGCCTACGGATGACCCCAATATCCATTTCCCAGTGTTAATATTAGATATAGTTATGTAAGACATAACCATTAGGGGCAGCTGGGTGAAGAGTACTTCCAGACCTCTCTGAACCATTTTTGCAACTTTAAGGAATCTCATTTATTTCAAAATAAAAAGATGACAAAAAGAGCTCACACACGCGCCATTCCTCAAGGCTTTGCATTTGCGGTTTCCTCTACCTGCAATATTTTCTGTCCTATACATAAATGCCTCATTCCCTCACTTCCTTGAGATTTTGGCTCAATAGACAGCCCCTCAGAGAGGCCTTTCCAGTCTGCCATATATCAAAGGGCAATTCTTGTTTTGTTTTGTTTTTTTTTTCTCTTTCTCCCTTACCCTGCTTTAGTTTTCTTGTTAATACTATCATTTGGCAGACTACCCCTTTATTTGTTTATTTTGTAGTTTTTCTAAGTTCCACACTAATCTATGAGTGGCCTACATGGAGGAGCTTTGGTCTTTACGTTGTCCCTGTCCCCAAAGCAATACCCGGGCCCACAGCCGACACCCACTGAATATTTGATGAACGAATAAATCAGTGAACAGGTGAAGCTACCAGAAGGAAGAGTCATGAAGAATGGTTTAACAGGAAAATCTCGGTGTTCACTTTTTATTCTGACAAAATTATGCACATTCCTTGACACTATTCGGGCGCGGGGACACCTGGGAAAAGAGAGAGAAAACATGTCCTTACTGCTTCCATGATACAAATGAACAGCGTTACTAGCAGTGGCTGTTTTACTTTTTATAATGCCCTTGCATGTTACCACGTTGAACGTATGATGGATAGAAGACAGCACATATGTATAAAAATCAGTTAATCTCTTGGGAAGAATCAATGCAGGCAGTTCCCAGCTTCTCAATAGGCTGCATCCTCCATATTTGAAAGGCAGCTGTGGAATGATCTGCTAGATGCTCTCCAACCTTTTGCTTTAGCCCTACCTGCACACTCAGACATACACTATTCCGTGGAACCAAGCCTATCCCCAACTGGAGGAATCCAATGTGATTAAATTTGATAGGTTGGTCCACAAAATAATATTTCACCTATAAATGAGCTGTAATATTTTATAAGTACTGCTGGTCCGATTATGCACACTGGGAGGAGGGGTTCAAGTGCTCAGACTTGAAGGAAGTTCAATGGCACGTTTACACAAGAACAGCAACGCCATGTGCGGATGGAAGTGTGGGCTTTGAAATCTGCCATGCCGTGGGATCAGACTCTCACTCCAACACTTATTGCCTTTGTCCAGTTTCTTAAACTCCTGAAGCCTTCATTTCCTCAACTGTCACTTGAAAATAATAGTGAAGACTCTACCTGCCAGGACTGTTTTGAGGATTAAAGGAGGTGAGCATTTAGCACATAGCGAGAGTTGTGTAACATTACATGCTATTACAGCACCTTTAATTAGTCTGAGCTCTGTTAAGTTATGAGTGATGGTTTACACATCTTGATAACCAAATAGCCTAAAAGAGTCCCTGGTATGCTGTTAGGGCTCAGTAGATGTCTGATGAATGAATATTAAGTAAGAATATTGATTCAGATAGTGGAGAGGGATGTATTATAGGTCAAGAAATAGGCTTCTAATACCTGAGAATACATCCCTCTAAGATGTTTTGTTTTCACCTTGTTCCCTTTCCCTTCTCAGTCTCCAATCACAGGATCGCTTAAATATCTCTCTTCTCCCCACTCTTACCCTCCCGTGGGAGGGTAAGCATTGGGAAAATTGAAAAATAAACAGAGTTCATCTCGCATTTTTTTTTCCTTTGGTTGCCATGTTTGAGTCAACATTGGGTAGAAGATGTTCTATTAACTAGATGTTTTCATTAAAGGGGAAACATACTTTACTTATACAGGAGAAGCCTGGGTTGCCCACTCCGGTATCCTTTGACTTTAAGTATGTGGGTCCTACCTGCAGGCTGGGGCCTGCCCCAGCTCCGAAGCTCCTGTTGGCCCAATGATGAGGATGTGAGGAGCCCTACAAAAGTTGGGCACGGGAATGAGCTCCGGGTCTGCCCTGATGAACTGCCTCTCTCGAGGGGCCATTAGTCCGTGGGCTCATTCCTGATTCCCAGGCTGTCAAGCTAGATTGCTGACACTCGCGAAAAATCCTCCCCGATCCTAGATTAACACAAAGCATTTTGATCTCTGGGATTCCGGGCAACGACCCTATCTATCTGTGCCCTGCGCTCTCCTCGGCCGGTATACACTGATATATTGCTTTCAGCCTCACCATGAAACTCTTATCTTCCTCCCCTAGAAACGAATGTGAAGAATCACCAATCCTCTCTTTGAAAGAGCTTAGGCCGTTTTAATCATCTCCAAAATCACCTTAACAGACCGACACCAGATCACACCTTGACAAAATACAGTTAAACAAAAATCTAACTACCCTGAGGGGAAGTATGGAAATGACTTTAAGAAAGCAGTTGAACGATATAACAAACGGTTGCTTAATATTTAGCCTAAATTCTCCCTGCTGGGCTCAAGCTGATTATTTCCCTGCCTTTGATGGCTAGTGCAAATAATTGGTCCCATTTCTCTTTATCACCTCCTTGAACTATTAAATTTCCCCTTGATGTTCTCTCATGTGTGAACATGCCAGTACCATTGGCCCTGGTTTTACAAATAATTTTAAAAACTTATCAAGCCCATATAAACTACACTAAATATACACCAATACCTGCCAAAAGTCCCCAAGCGTGGCTCTCCTGTCCATATAACCCCATTTCTTTATTTTTCCTCTCTGCTTTATCTAGCTGGTGACTCAGACAGACTGCCTATGGAATTCACCTGTGGTTTGAGTTGATTGGCTGATCTGCCCTGGGTTATTCTGTACGGATTTATCCTCTTTTAGCCCCTAGGTAGGAACTGTGCAGAAAGACATATTCTGGTGCTCTAAAATGTACCAGGCTAATGGATAAATTCATAACTGGCCATGGAACTAAGAAGTACAAGCATCTTCATCAAGGTAGGGCAGTCTATGGCTAAGTCTACAAAGCTGATGTGGATTTGTCAAAAAGGAAGGGCATAGATGGGTTCCACTATGGTTCATGATTTGGGAGCCTTGTTTAGACATTACTGCCTATACAAGCGCGGTTAACTGATCTGCATAAGTTTGCACTGTGAATGTCACTCCCCACCACACACACTTGGAATTATGGGTTTGTTCTTTGAGGTCCTGAGTCCTGAAGAACAGAGTTCTCATAGGCTCCCAACAAAGAGCTTACTGGGAAATAAAAAAAAGGCAAAAAAAAAAGGGTATTTATTTTAATCATCACCTATTCACATCACTTCTATCTGGACACCTTAACACCCTAAGTGCATAGGTTTCATGGTTTCATGGAGCAAACTGGTTTCCTTATAAATATTTCCTGATTATTTTCCATCTGTTAATAACTATGTGCTGTATGTTAATGAAACTCAGGGATTCCCCAGGCAACTTTGTCTAAGTAACAGCCATTATTTTATTTTATCTTTCGATTTAATTTTTACTGTATTTCTTCCTTTACCATGTAGTCCCCTTGTACTGCCCTCCCCCCGGCAATCACCACACTGTCATCCATGTCCCTTCTTTTAACAAATGGACATTGGCCTGCCAGGAACAATAAGCAATACTTTTAGCTGTGATAAGTTTATGTGAGTGAACCATTTTTACTCTTGCCATTGATTTCTGCAAGATTTTTAGACCGGGATCAGGGTCAGGGACTCTGTTCTCCACATGATGATTCATACAGAGTTAAAGTCTTCACCTTGGTTTGCCTACCAATATGTTGCTCTAATCAAGCTGGCTTCTATCCTGTTGGTTAAATCAAACATCTACAATGGTTTCCTAAAATAGTGAATTAGCAGTATAAATCCCTAACAGGAGGTTGCTATGCAGCCATATACAAGGTGATGCTGGTGAACCAAGAAAATATTGACAATCTGAAAACAAATGCCATAGGAGGGCTGGGTGACACTGGAGGTAAAAAAATTTAACAATAACTATAAATGTGGCCTCTCCGTGTGTCCATCTGTCCACAGTCTCATGCCATCTGCCCTTCTCTCGAGTTGCCATGGAAGAGAAAGTTCCACAATTTCAGTAAATTTCCCTAGTTTTTATTTGGAGAAACGATAAGTGTCATTTGCAGTTTTGAGATAAGGGTTTTCTCATGTTTGTTCATTCCATCACATTTCTCTATTTTTTTTTGTTTCCACTCATTTTTTCTTTCCTTAGAACATGTACATTCTTTATTCCTGACATCAACATAATGACAACAAAGAAAAGTTGCACATAGTATTCCCTTCTCAATTTTGAAAGGAAGATAGGGGGGAAATATCATCAACCAAGGATTTAATTTCAGTATGTGTGATAATAGTTTTTTTTTCTCCCTTAATGATTATCCCCATGCTCTCTGCTTTGGCAAGTACTTTCTCTTTTTTCCTAATTTGCATCTGAGAATTGAGAGTGGGCTGTATCCATTGGTATGCATGGTGCAGTTCTGCTATACCTGTTACTTTTGATATATTTGCATATTTCCCAAAGAGAAAACATAAGGGTATGAGAATACCATGAATGCTGGAATAATAAAATTAGAAATTCTATGCCTGTTAATGTTTGTGCTGGTAATTTTCCTTTTTCCTTTTAGATCCATCCCTCTGAAGTCCCTTGCAACTTACATTTCCCCAAATCCCTTGCAATCAGTTTCCTGTTGGATCTGGCCAATGGGAACAATGATGGGAGATTGGTAGGGGGAAGGAAGAGAGGAACATGGGCATTTCTTGCCCTTTATCTCTGCTTCTAGTGGTGACTCCAGTAGGCGTTGTATATTCCCTGTAGTTCCGGGTACTAGAAAGACTCTCCCTCCTTGGTTTCAATTCCCACCCAGCAGCATCTGTCCTGACCAGCTACAGCCCTTGGTTTGGCTCTTGGGCCCTAGTAATATCCCGTACTCACTTGTTCCTAAAGCCCTAGACGTAGTAGTTGCTTCCCATAGATGTCAATCTTTGGGCTGCCTCATTAGCCCTTGTTTGACTTTCTAACTGTCTCAACGCTTTTATAACTAGTTCCTCATATGAAATTTCTTGTACCGGACCAGGATTTCTCAACCTCACCTCTACTGATATTTTGACACCAGTGATGATTTGCTGTGAGAGGCTGTTCTGTGTCTTGTAAGGGGTTTAGTAACATCTCTGCCTTTACCCATGAAATGCCACAGTAACACATCTGCTGACAACCAAGAGTCTCCAGACACTGCCAGTCGTCCCCTGACAGAATCATCTGTGGTTGGGAACCGCTGTATTAGACTAGGGCAACTCTTCTCCTGATTGGGCCCTAATTGATATACTCCCTCAAACTGTATTTATACCTATTATCTTTTTCAATAAGATTGGAATAAGGTCAAATGGTGATATATATATATATAATATATATATGTAATATATATATATAATATGTATATATGATTAAATATCTGTTTATTTAATACAGGAAAACATAACCAGAGAAGCAAAGTATTAGGCAGAAAAAATACACAATAATAGTTCTTATTGCCACTACACACTATGGTCAGGCAATTTTTTCCTGTGCACTACTGTCTTCTCATCAATAAATAAAAATATCCTACCCTTTACTGTGTACTGATTAATCCTTCCTCTTCTAATGTGTCCGTTCCTAATTTTATTTTTATTGCCTTTGCCCATGGCTAATTCTAGCGGCAGGATTTGAAAGGATCATTAAGTCACGCTCTTATTCACACCTTGTTGAACTAGTATAACAGTGAGGTTCAGTGAAATTGCATTAAGAATTCTCTCTGTGTGCTTCATTGCAGCTGTAGAAAAGCAATACCCAATTTCATCAGGGATGAAATAGAAAGGGGTAGTGAAGATAACTTATAATGAATTGTTACTACATAAGATAATTTGAATAAATGGAGAAATAAGTGTGTACATATTTGTTTGAAATGCATGTGCATAGACCCATATTTAAGATGTTTTTCTTATATATTAAAATTCATTTTTATCATTCATTCGATAATCATCTAATAGCTGCCTGACCAAATGCTATGTTTTAAGTATAATATTCATGTTATCAATGTTACTCCAAAATTAAAAGTGGCTAATTAAAGAAGAAAAAATCAAATTCCGCCTCACGACATAGTAAGCATTCTTTCCCCTTAAAATAGTGGACAACATAATCAGTCTAATCTGTCCATAACTCACATAAAGAAATATAGACAGGATCAGTAAAATAGAAGAAAATGAAAGTCCAATAGATTTCTAATTTGATAAGCTCCTTAATTTAGGAGGTCATCAAATATATCATTGATGAATAATCATCTCAGAGAATGGTGTGGTTTCAGAAATAAGACAAGGCAGAACAAAAGGGCTGAATTTCCCTGAACAATCTGTATACTATACTTTGTTCATTTTAAACTCAATAACCCTTTGCTAATCTGGAGAAGGTATTTTTTAATAATCATTCAGATCATTGTTCCTAATGATATGAGAAAAACAGAAATGAAAACACATCCCAGGTTATATGATGGAAATCATTCAGACTTCATAAGGTACTTGGCTTTAAATATTTCCATCATTCATAGTATATTGAAATATAATCCATGTAATGGAATATAATAAACTTTACGCTTATTTGGGACATATCAATTTCTGAATATGCCATAGAATCTTAATTTAGCTGGAATGCTCTCTCTCTGTCTTCTCTTGCTAGTGAACTTTATTTCATTTTCATGGCCAACCGAATGTTACCAGCACTGGGAAACAGTTCTGAAGTCCTACAGCCAGAGTTATTTCTGTCCCCTGTGCGCCCCCTCTTCACCCTCCCTTACGTATATAGTGTTTCCACTTAGGATTTATAATCTACGGTAAGTTGTGATTTTGTCTGTATGCCTCACTTACACGTGATCTCCCTGAAGCCAGAGACCACAAGTTAATCAACTTTCTATTCATGGGACGACTTCCTTACAACCTTGTTCACGTGTAGAGGCAATTAAGAACATGTTTATGAAATTGAATTAAATATTTTTAATTAATTTGCACTCAGAAATGAGGTAAAACTTGAATGCTTTCCATGATAATTGCCAAGCAGCAGGTCAAAATAAAGATGACATGGACAACTGTTTTAAGGACATTAAATGTCCAAGAATATTTTTTCTTAATTTTGACCTAATTTCCTTTTCAGGATGAGATGCCTGAAAGATTGTGACACATTTACACTTTTAGCAATGTGTGGACGTTTAGGGTATGCTACTCTTGTGACATATTGATCAAAAAACAAGGACCCCTGGAGAAAACACACACACACACACACACACACACACACATCTCATGGACACAACAGTATTCCAGAAGAGGAAGTCACATGCATACATAAAATAATACTTTCCTGAAAAATCACAGAGGCATTTGTAGTGGCAAACCAACAGTTATAAGCAAATAATCTTCTGCCTGTATATTTCTGATATTTTCTGCAAAACCATTTAATATACTAGTCTAATCCATTAAACTATTTTAATTCTAAGGGCATCCTTCCTTTTAATATAATTCTGAATGTTTACCTGCATGCTTTAGGAAATTGATTTTTTTTAAAGAAAGATGGAAGACTCATCTTCTCCTGTTATTTGATCGATGTGCATTTAACCTGTTGCAAGACTATTCCGTTTCATTTGTTATGAAGTCGCCCAAGACAGTATGTGTGAATAAGGAAGGGTACACGGTACAGTACTGCTCTGTGGTCACATTCTCAAGGTGGAGAGATATAGACACAAATGGTACAAAGCTACACAAATCCATTGTTAACTGTCATAGAAAAACTGGACAAGAGAAAAGGATGCAAGTCTGTATTTGGATAAAAGATCTTACTTCATACCAGCAATTTCCAACTGGTGTGCTCTAAGAATGTTTAAAACATGCAAGACCTGCCTATTTAGTCAGAGGCACTGACCTCCTTTTCCTTAGACTGTCAAATAAAACAATGACAACAGCCAACACAGCAACAGCTGTCTGGTGTGAATCAAACTTATATACCTATTTTTTGTTGGATGGACAAAAAATGTAGTTTTGGGTGTGCCCCAGAATTTCAGTAATTAGTTTATGTGTGCCATGAGATGGGGAAGGTTGAAAATCGCTGTTTAGTACAAATTAGAAAAATGGCGAGTTGATTAAGCACTATAAAAGTCAAGCAAAAAGTGTGACCCCGCATCATTACAATTTCTAATTCCCCTGCCAGAAAAAAAAGACACTGCAAACATATGAATATTTTTTTTTCTGTGAAAATGAAGTTGCTGGCCACTAAATAAGACCGGCTAACAGGCTTCCCACTCTAACCACTGTAATTGCACTGATTGGACCTTGTCATTCACTACATTTCTAGCCCCGATCACTGATCATCAGAAAAGGAGAGAGAAAAAGGAAGAGACAAATCTTTTAGGTGTTATAGTTCCTAATTACAGGCTCCCACACATTGTTGGCGCCTGTTGACAAATTGTTAGCTCTGAACTATCGGCCTCAAGCCAAATGTGGCCCCCTGCCTGTTCCAGTCAATGCAGTTTGATTAGAAGGGAGCCACGCACCTTCATTCAGCATTGTCTACGGCTGCCTCCACATGACAATGGGGAGATCGAGTAGTGGCCATGGAGACCTTACAGCTCGCAAAGCCTGAGGTATTTACTTTCTGATCGTTTACAGAAAAAGGTTGCTATTGCCCACTCTAAAACAATGATGTCTTTTGAAGCTGTGGTAAATTAAACAAAACAGAGCTATTGTAGCGGGTGCAGCCAAAAGGAGGGTGGGGCAAATAGGGATTTGGAATGGGGTCCAGAACTCAGGGTGCCCAGGAAATATTAGAAAAATATATATAGGATGTCCTCACCCCCACAAGTCTGAGCTGGGGAATGGGGCACATGGAGCAGGGCCATTCAGAGCTGTGTTGTACAGCAACAGCTTTGCAGCTAACCTCTGGCGTGGTCATTTAACATATCTATAGCTGGTTTCATGGGTATGTAAAATAGCTGTAGCCATGCTTTGAGCCAGGGGGATGGAAGTGACTTCCATCCAAGATGTAACTGGGAGGCAATTCCCCCTGGTTACAGTGCCTACGTGAGAGCTTGGAGATGATTGGCTCCACGCCATGGAGCCATCCCTGCCTGGACTCTTGATGGCAGCCCAGTAAAGTTGGAAGAATACAGGAATGCTGGCACGTGTACCTGATTGTAGGAAGAGTCGGAAGTGAGGCTGCAGAGGAAGATTGGTGTGGGGATTTAAACCCCAGGCACAGCAGCCATGCAAGAGAGGACCCTGTGGCTTTGGGGTGCTCCTTTTTGCCATGTGGTTTAGGAAGCAGAAGAGACTTTGCCTGGAAGAAAAGGGGTGAAAGGACTCTTGCTGGTGGGCCATGAGAAGGTGCCACATGACTTTGCATTAACTGGAGATCGTGGCAGTGACACAGCTGATGGCGCCGGGAGCCCGAATCACGGCCTTCTACTTCTTTCCTGAGATACGGCACCCCGGACTAGGGCAGAGGGGAGAAGGAAGGGCTGTGTGCATCTGTGGGTATCCTAAAGGACTTTAGTATTTTAACGAAGACATTAAGTCACTACTCTAAGTCTATATAGCATTTAAATAACTAATTCCTTTCCTTTTCGCAAATCTCTGGCATTGAGACACATCTTTCTCCTGGTGGTGGGGAAGGTGAACCTAGTAGGTGGGGAGGGACTCCCAGAAAAAAGGGGGGTTCCTTTTGGTAATAGCATATCATACACCCCCCTCCTTGGGTCTGTTCTGTAACACTATGACTCACATGTATCTTATTTTAAAAGTAAAATTACTTTTCTTCTTCCATAGGTTTTTTCTTTTTCCTGGAAGGACCCTGGTTTCCAATTTCAAGGAGCCACCAAAACAGAAGCACATACTAAAAGTGTAACTTGTGAAGGTTGAATATACTTCCTGGCAACGTGCAATATGTTAGGATGCTAGAAATATGTCTGCCTAGTACTTATAAGGGGAATATATGGAGAGTCTCTTTTGAAACTTTGAAAAGATTTATGTTCTATTCTGGAGGCACTTTAGTATGAGTTGAAGGTTGCATAAAAATATAGCAACTGGCATAGTCAGAGTGGTTATTCTCTAGGGAAACATTTGGTCCTAACACAAGACATGTTGGAAACAAATAAACAAGCCAATAAAATCGGCCAATAGAATCTTAAACTCATACACACTCATGAAGATATATGCTTAGGTCTAGCACCTTGAGCAAATCTACCTTCATGGATCCTAGGCTATTTTGTAGCCTTTAAATCTTCCTTAAAGGTTATTCTCGGGTGCTTTTGAATTTGAGGTTGATGTGACCACTTGTATAGCCCTTACATTTCATAAATAAAATTCACTTACTGGTTCCTGCACGCCTCCACGGGGTGTCTATATGATGTGAACAAATGTGTCCTTTAGGTGTATATTTGTGACACTTGGGCAATAATCTACAGCCTCACATTCATTAAGACATTTATCTGAAATATTGCATCCAGGAGAAGAGGCTAAGAACAAACTCAGTGGTATAAAAAGATGTGCTTCAAAAATGAGCCGGGTATCGAACTCATCATCTCACTAAGAACACTTCCGGCATCCTTGTTCTCTTGACCCTCTCTCAACATACAGAGCTAGTTCGTTTTTAGGGTCTTTGTACCCAGAATGCCTTGCCCCCAGATCATTACCTGGTTGAGTTTTATTGATTTATTTTTTTTTGATAAAGAATGTCTTCTTAAAAATGAACACCTCCGTGAAGTCTTACAACAATTTTCAAGCTTTTCTAACTCTTTTAATTCTCTGCATAGTATTTCTCACTTGCTGACAAAGTTTTTCCTCTCAGTATATCTCCTAGCTCAGCTGACTAGCATCCAAGCTCGTCCGAATAGAGACTTATTATTCTCTCTCCTACATAGTATGCAGAACATTGCTTGGAATACAGTGGCCACTCGCATTCACTAATCAATACATTCGGCTTGGAAAGCCAGAACCACAGTTGTCCAGATGTGGTGCTAAGCATGGACATAAAAATACAATAAAGCTTTTTTTTCTGCCCTCAAAGTGCCCCTAATCTGGTTGGGGAAAAATACTCACATACAAACCACACAATCGTGCCACTTGAGGAACTACCCAGCACATTACTAAAACAAGTATTTTCAGAACACAGATGAAAATGAAGAAGACCACCTTGGCTGGTGTGGCTCAGTGGATTGAGTCCCAGACTGTGAACCAAAGGGTCTCTGGTTCGATTCCCAGTCAGGGCACATGCCTGGGTTGTGACCCAGATCCCCAGTAGGGGGCACACGAGAGGCAAGCACACATTGATGTTTCTCTCTGTCTCTTTCTCCCTCTAAAAATAAATAAATAAAATCTTAAAAAAAATGAAGACCGCCCTGGCTGGTGTAGCTCAGTGGGTTGAGTGCGGGCTGCGAACCAAAGCATCGCAGGTTCGATTCCCAGTTAGGGCACATGCCTGGGTTTCATTCCATGGCCCCCAGCAACCGCACATTGATGTTTCTCTCTCTCTCTTTCTCCCTCCCTTCCCTCTCTAAAATTAAATAAATAAAATAAAAATAAATAAATAAAATTGAAAAGATGAAGACCAGAAAACTGAGGAAAGTGGAGACAGGCGAGAATTATTATAGGTGATATTTTAGCTGAGTATAGAAGGAGAGGTAAGGAATGAAGGGTGCAAGCACATACTTGTCACAAGTGCCCTGACATGAAGCAAAATGACATGCTTAGGGACAGGCATTTAGTTCATGATGGCCACCTGTCTTCCTGACATCCCCATTTCATTTCTCTGATGGCCTACTCAACCCTTCACTTAGAACTTCCACAGACATCTCAAAATGAACACATCCAAGAGAAACGCATGCCTTCTTTCTCTCCAAATCACGTTTCCCCTTGTTAGGCACTTAATTATTCACTATTGTTTCAACATAATAGTATTCATTATTTTAACATTTTCATAAATGGCAGCATCACCTCCCAAGGAAAAGTGAGTCAGAAACTGGGAATCACGCATGACAGTTCCCTCAGATGTTACCATGTATTTGCTCAATCTAACACCGACTTCTGTGAATTCTACCACCTGCATTTTTCTCAGATTTGTCCACTTCCTGGAATCCTCACTAGCACCACCACAGTCAAAATCACTGCCATTTTTGCCAAGATTACAGTAATAGCCTTTTTTTTCCTTTCAGACTTAACTTTTCTCTGACACATTTTCCATTCTTCAGCAAATCAAAAAAAAAATTGTCTGAATCTCAGTCCTCATCATGACTCTTTCCTGTTGCCCACTATCCTCTGACTTCCCGAAGCCCACGGGACAAAACAAACCCATCTCCAACAGAAGCTGAAGGCCCTCCAGCCTCTGGCTCCGCCTTCTCTTGAGCTTGGTCTCTTGGCCCTCTTCCTTTCCCACATACTCTCATCGCACTCGTTCAGTCCCCTCATAGTGTGCTATTCTGCCTCCTAGATCCTTCCATGAGCTATGCCCTCTGCATGGGAAAGTCTCCCCCACCCCTCACAATATCTTCCTGAGGTCAATTCTTACCTGTGGAAATAGCCTCCAATTCCCTGTTGAAATAGCACTTCTTCAGAGAAGCTTTTCCTGACATAGATACCAATTCCAATTCCTTTTACCAAATTCCAAGTGGTTCTCACCCCTCTCGCTCGCTCTCTCATTCTCTCTCTCACGCATGCCTCGTGACACTCATCAGAGTTGATTACTTGTGCAAAGTCTGACATCCCTGCTGGGACCGTGTCTGTCATGTTCACTTTTGTACTCTCAGCATCTAGTTATAATTAATAATAATAACGATTACTGAGGCAGCTAGATAAATATTGCCTTGGATGAATGATAGCTGGATGAATGAAAGTGAAATGACGCAAAACAGTGAAGTGATAGAAGAGAGGACTGAAAACGTAGATGAGAGCCGGGTTATGAACGCCTCGAGAGGTATTCATACATTTCGGAGTCGAAATGACAGACCATGGGTACAGATTTGAGTGAGAAAGAGGCAGAATGGACAGAAGTCATCTACGATTACTGCAGGGGTTTTATTTTATTTTATGTTTTTTTCAGTGTGGGTGACTGGGAGAATGATGAAGCCAGAAGCTAATATAAGAAATACAGAATGAAACACAGGCTTGAGAAATGCTGGAAAGGACTGAGACATTTCTGAATTGATGGGGCATTCAGCACATATCAAGTCAGGGTATGCAGTAGACGTGTGGAAATCTATCTTACCGGCAGAACACGCGATGAGCCAAAAGCCTGAAGACCATTTTTTAATAACTGGTGTCAATAAATTAATTTTAACGTGCACTAGAAATAGTGGTGTGAAATATATTAATGAGGTTAAGTATTGTAAAAGTCAGAATAATATGTATTACTTTATAATCTAATGATTACCTATCCCTTGGCCCTCCCATGCCAATGAAGATCTAATGCAATGGAAATTCTCTATCTTTCTGCCCTAAAGTAACTCTAAAATAGAATTCTGAATAGCTTCATTCTGTCCTGTACCAGGCGGCACTAGGCACCATCCCCCAAATGATTGGAACTGCATTCATGTAAACTACCATACAAGCTAGCCACTAACAACTATAGAAGAGGTTTTCCGTTTTCGAAAGCTCTTTTTATCATCTTGGAGGTGATGATGGGAGAAAAAGAAAAGAGTAAAGCAGAAATGTCCTCCGAGGTATCAGACTTGTTTTGGAGAAACTGTCTTCATTCCACTGGTAGCACAAACAAAGACCGAGGGAACGAGCTAAGCTCGGGTGAGTATGTTTTGGCACAAAATGCCCGGTTAATGAAATGTAACTTTAACGTGTGTTAAGCTAGCACAACTTCCAGAACAACATTCAGGTTTATTAAACCTATTATCTTAAGTAAGATTCAGAAGTTAAGTTGGTGAGAGATGGTCACTGGTGCCTGGGTCTGAGGAAGAAATACCCTTATAGAAAATAGTAAACCCCATCCTTCAAAATCCACAAAGTGTCTTGGTGTTAAATTCTAAAAGGCATGAGCCCACAGCGGCATACCCTGATAATACGGACCATCCAAAATGACAGGATTATTGAGAAGTGCATATCAAATGTACAAATTAAAAAGGGATTTTTAATGATTTTTTTTTTATGGATCTCTGATGGAGTCTGAATACTTAGTATGAAAACAGCCCTCCCAATATTTTATTCAGGGAAAGACGAGGTGATGCGGCCTCGGTATGTAGCTTTCAGATATAAGGAAAGATCGTGGACTTTCCAAAGGGAAATACGGGTAGGAGGTCCTTGGAATTACAGAATCACAAAGCTGCAGGGTCAGCAGCTCTTTTGAAATAATCATTTGGTTATAGTATCACCCACGACTATTACCTGCAGCCAGGTTTTTAGTAGGAGAAAGAGAATAGACAATGAAGCCCTAATTTCTGATGAAGGCGTAGTGAGCTCTAATTGAGAAAGACAGACATGCTTTGGATGCTAGATGAGCAGATGGTTATTAACATACTGTCAAAGCAAACTGAGGAGCCCGACATGTGTTAGTGGCCAGAGGAAGACCTTCCCGGCCTCACGGAGAAGTGGGCCCATAAGGCCAGCTTTGGACTCAGCTCGAGCCCTCATGCAAGAAGAAGCTGTGGATCTGTTTTGGGCATCACTGAGACTCTCGAGGGATGTACTGCAGGATGCTGGCTCTCTATCCCCACGACCCGTGCCCAATGTCATGGATCTTTTGTTACTCGTAATAACTAAAGGATAGATCTTTACAAATGGTTTCCCCCTCCCTAAATGAGAACCGATTCCAACAGTAACATCGGTCTCATTTGTATTATGCTTTTAGGAGAGGGAGCAGCGTGCCGGAAATTGCCCCCGACGTACACCATGTTACGTAAGCTGCAGTCCATGGCGCACAGCTACACTCGTGGAAGTTTACCTGGGTTGTGAAGGTCAGCCGTTGTATGTGCTGAGAGGAAAACGTGGCCAAGAGATGCTGTCCAATAAGAAAGAGCTCTTCCTTATCTGGACCGTTTCTGTAATAGGCATGAAGTGCCACCTACTGAGACCACGTGAAAACTGTAGCAGAGCTTCCACGGACATTTTCATTGGATGCAGTCTTGCCTCTTGCTCAGCCTTCTAAGATAATTAACTAGAACATACAATAGAAAATCCTATTGTCTGTAGTTGCATTTTATAAACCCTATTTTGTTTATTTATTTTTTCATTGCTTTGGATGAGACAGGAAGGGGGGGGAGAGAGAGAGAGAGAGAGAGAGAGAGAGAGAGAGAGAGAGAGAGAGAGATGTGAGAACGAAACATCAATTGGTTGCCTTCCCATAGGTTCCCTGGTCAGAGACCAAACCCACAACCTGAGTATGTACCCTGAGTGGCAATCGAACCCATGATCTTTTGGTTCACAGAACAATACTCTAACCAACTGAGCCACACCGGCCAGGGCTATAAACCGAGTTTTAAATGTGTTGAGTTGTGCAAGTGGACAGATTTATTATTACTTGAGTATAGTTTCCTTTTTGCAACGACCTGGAATATCACTGATTTTAAAGGGTCAAGAGTATAATATTAACACCTAAAAATAATTGCTTTGACATCTCTGGACTATTGTGTAGCTTATTATTTCCTGATAACTTGAGAAAAAGTAATACACTAGGAGGCAGATCTCAAATAGAAGAAGGAATTCAGGATTTATGTTATAATAGAAAAGGAGACAATAAAATGACAAGGAAATTACTAAAAATATAGTATATTTTCCATGTGCAAATAGATTTCTAAACCAATTTCAAAATAATGACAGCTTGGGTTTCTCTCTCCCCCAATAAGATAGATCACACCCATTCACCGCGCATTCCATTTTTTCCTCCAGAATTACTTTTCCCAACAGAATTGCAATTACACGATTCTTTTCATCTTTTATTTTTCAAAAATAATAGAAATTTCAGTTGGGAATTAAGTTGCATTTATTTCCATTTTAGCATTTTAATCTTTGAAAATCACCTAGCCATGGGCAAGGTGCATCTGAAAGCTCCAACGACAGCAAACCAAAAAGGGGAAACCTGTCAACTTTGAAATATAAACTGGTAGTTTGACTTGGAGCAAAGCTTTGCCCATTACACTCTTTCTCTTACTCTTCTTCCCCTCCAGCTTTCTTCTACTGTCAGAACCTAAAATGCTAATAATTCTACTTCAGAAAATATATTTCACATCATTTCTATAAAACTAAATGAAAGGCATTAAGACCATATATTATAGAAACTACATTTTGTTTAACACAAGGCTTTCTTTGATATTTAACTTTACATGTATATATTGCATGTAGGTAGATATTTACACACAATCTAGAAAAATTTTAGAGTCTCGTTCTGTGCAATAGAAATCTAATATATTTCCAAGCCAAATTGTGGATTGTAGTGTTATGTGGATGGTGCATCATTAGCGAACTTCAAAATGAGAGACAGATTTGAACAGATTCTTCTGGTTCTGCTGATACTATTTCCCATATAAGGCCCTTTGAAGAATGCGTATGCAGAAAAACGTTATACACCTGTGTGTATGGCATCAATTGTGATAACATAAAATAGATATTATATATATGTATATTCATTTGCACTAATAAGATTTTCAATAGATTCAACACCTAACATAGTGTCCGGCACATTAAATGTCCTTAATATCAGGCCAATGAATGAATAAGGTAAAGAGAAATGAGTGAAAAAAATAGAAAAAAAAACAGGTATTTCACTTATTTTACTTTAATTAGAGTGTATATGATTATGATGCCTGACAACATGTACTCATTCCTAATATTTTAAAATCATTGAATAGTTTTATCCTGTTAATGATATTTTGCTATTCTGTCAGCTATAGTTTGTTCATTCTTTTGTACAGCTTTCTATCCATCTTATAAGTCTAATTGAGAAAACAAAATTAACACTTACAAGTGCCTGTTTTTCCTCAACATCCATATTTCTCTAAATCTTCACAAGGAAAAGATCCTTTTGCAGAAGAAACAGAGAACAGATTCTCTGAATGACTTGCCCAAAAAGGAAAGCCAGAATTTAAACCCAGGTCAGTGTAATTCCAAAACTTAGGTATTTTCCTCAAACCAGATCACCTCTAAGAACAGCATTTTTACATTTGTCACTGACCTTGTCAGTTTTTCCAAGATGTTATCAGTAGCTTGGACATTCTATAAATGCCAACTGTCAACAAGTGAAGTCTTTAAAATGTGGGTGGTGACGAAGTGCTCTGGTGGGATTTTTAGTTTACTCAGTACCCATCTGAAGTAGATGCTTTGAGGAAAATAAACTAGTGAAGTTTTAATCAGTTGAGTAAATGTTTGGATACAAGATGAAGCTTGTCTGAATAAGTAAAAGCCCTATTCCTTTGATCTACCCATTAAAGTAAAAAAATACCATATAGCTAATTGTCAAAATTATACTTATGTTTTATTTAATTATTGTATTAGGTTAATACTGTCCTTTGACTTATTAATCCAAAAAATAGATAGGCATAGATAGCACAAGAGACACTAAAATACACTCTTACTGACAAGCTGGAGGTGACATAAACTTCTGCATACATCGGGGCAAGTGAAATTTCTGCATTTTAATCGCTTGCCTGTGATATTTGCAAACTAAGAGCTTCACTGATATCCACGAGTGATGTTGGGTTTGCAAGCTACATTGTGTAAATATCCTTTTAAAGTGTGTGTGTATGCATGATTTTTATATAAAGCATTCTTTAGAAAAGTTACTATTATCTTTTTCAAAGATTTTATTTATTTATTTTGACAGAGTAGGAAGGGAAGGAGAAAGAGAGGGAGAGAAACATCAATGTGTGGTTGCCTCTCATGCGCCCCCTACTGGGACCTGGCCTGCAACGGAGGCCTGTGCCCTGACTAGGAATTGAAGCAGTTCATAGGCCAGTGCTCAATCCATTGAGCAACACCAGCCAGGGCTTAAATAGTTACTATTATCTTTTAAGTAGCAGGATGAACTTCTAGAATTTTTCCAGGAGCTACCAAATAATACCTTCTTTTAGTGATACTGGTCAGGGGTTTGCAAACTTTCTTGTTTATGGAACCCCTAAAGAAGAATTTTGAAAAATGTCATACCTGTTGCAGATTTTTAAAATTGTGTCTCGAGTTTTTCATTCTTAGTTTAAATGATTGCAAAGAATGTAATTTGAGGCACACTGTAAATTTAGATATTTTAAAATAAAAGATATATATTTATGCTTGAAAGATTTTATTGAACAGCTTTCTTCATTTTCTAAAAAAATATGTATATACATTTTCTATATTTTTTCTGTCACCATAGGCTCCAAAGTGTAAAAACAACCTTTTGGATTGAGTTATCCCTACAATTATTAATGGTGCATGATTTTAAACACAGTACGCATATATTATAAAACTTGATAAATAATCAACATCAAAACAAAGTTTCATTGAAAATGCTTCTCTTAAGAAGACAGATGGGGGTTTAACAACCAATTTATGTACCTATAGAAGAATAGACATTACTTCTAGAATTGGAAGAGTTTCAGCATCAATTCTATTCCTATTTTTCACTTTTATAGATGTAAGTGCTGATAAATCTTACTCAAACAAGTGAATGGAAGGGAATAGGAGGAATTTTATTATAGTAATGTTGCTTAATTCTGTGAAGGCCTTCTACATCAAATGCTAAAAGTACATGGTGATCCATCATCAAAACTTAGTTTTAATGATTGGCTGACAACTCATCAAATTTAAACTCTTCAGGTTTAGTTGAAGGCAAAATTAGCAATCACACTTCTTGAAAAAGCTATATTGTCCAATCATTCAAATCAATCATGCTCCTCTTTATTTTTGGAAGTAGCCCTACTAAGATTCTAGGTGGATGAGAGATAAGTGTTTCATTTTTCAAGTGAGATAAGTGGTTTAAAAAATGGAGGTGCGAGAGCAGAGCCAACCTGGGGTCTTGACCGAAGGCATTTTTCCCCAGGCAGTCTGGTTTCAGTGAAAAGTACAAAAGAAAGCTGAAGATCTAGGTATAAGTTCCTTTAAAAACCGTTAGTGTAAGCAAATAAAGGGAGGGAGCAAAGGGAATTGGACATTAAGCTGGGTTGCTGAGTCACACATTAAGATCAGACATTAAGCCTCACTCACTAGGAAACTACGTCGTTCGTGGACTCCCCCAAGGGACTGCCTCATCCTCTGCCCTCGGGACTTAATCCCCAAATTGGACAGGCAAAATCTCCCCAGGGAACAACCATCCCAGGACCAGGATTTTGGAGGGTAAGAAGGAGGGGGGCCACGCCCCTCCCGGAGGCATGTGCAGTAGAAGCCAAGATGGCAACCCTAAGGGGCAAGAGTCTAGCCTGGGAGAGGGGTCAGATTGGTTACGGGGAGGACCCAGCACAAGCCCAGGAAGAAATGGGAAAGAAATTGGATAGTTTGAAAGAGAAGCTGGTCTTTCCCAAGCCTGACGTAATTTAAGTAAAGTTTAACACAGGCCTCTCTCGGTAGCATGCCGTTTGTCTGTCCTCCTCGTGTTCTCTCTCCATAGCAGCCACGTGGGCCCCAGTGTGGGCTGGAGTGCAGCTCCAAGGGTGGGGCCTGCCAACGGCAATGCAGCGCTGCCTACGGTGCCAAGGGAAACAGAGACTAAGCCAGCTGGACGGGGACAGAAACTGAACTGGCCTAAGCTTTGGCATTGAATGAAACAATGACACAACGTTTCTGGACCCTGGTCCTTCTTCTAGGGTTGATGAAGACAAGGCTGGGCTTCTTCCACAGTGGGACGGACCTGAGACACCTGGCCATGGATGAGATGCTGGGAACCGGGGGGCAGTCTTATTGCTACTGCCATAAATCTTACCACTACCCCTCATGGTCCCACACATGGGTCATCAAAATACATTGCTCATGACTCTGTGGAAGAGCCCCATTTCCACTGGCAACAAAACTGTTTCATTTGCCTGCTCCTTGGAAGGTCTTCATGTACCCCCAGGTTACATGCATGACAGTAGGAAGACACCTGTGCTTTAAGAAATTCAGTCATCGCCTTAGACAACAAATATGAACAGACATCAAAATCACCCGGCAGCTTGTGCATATACTTTAATTGTATATCACAGCTAGTAGTTATGTGTTAAAATAAGGGAAGTTCTGGAGGAAATAGCCTTTTTGGTATTCGTGTCTACATAAAATTCAGAACTCCCTCTCTCCTGTCCTCTAGCCACTGAATTTGTTTCTTTCAGTAGGAAAAAGGCAGTGCCAAGAGGCAGTCTCACATAGTGGAGAGTCGGAGAACAAAGCAGCAGACCTGATTTAGAGTCAGCATTGCTAATAACTATCTGCGTTGCCTTAGGCGAGGTTCTCAACCTTTCTGAGTCCCAGTTGCTTCTCAAGGGTTCTCAGCTTTGACTCTCGGCTTTAAAGAAATGATGATGTCCAAGTGCCACCCCCAGGAATTTGGACTTGATTAATCTGGGCTGGGGCCTGGACTTGGGTTGCATTACAGCTCTCTGGTTCATTCTAATGCAAAGGCAAAATGGGAAAAGCCAAGGTTGAAATCATCATCCATATAGTCTTTCAACAAAAGTCTATTAAGAGCCTACCATAAGCAACACTGCGAGTTTCTTCTGTTAAGGCATTTACAGGTTATTTTTAAAAAGCCGACTGCTACTTGAAGAAAATAAATGTTATGTTTGCGCCTACCAGGGTGGAAAAGCCTCTATACAAAAACGATGCAAAATAGAGAAGGCAATGTTGTCTGTAATGCCTTTTTAAAACGCTGAATGTATAGTACCGAGGCATCCCCATGTTTTGCTGTTAGTTAATGTTGCATCATGGTTTTAACTTAAAAACTCATAAAGCCGAACATACACCTTCCTTGGGAGAATTATAAGTGCAGTAGGGTCGTGTGATTCCACCTTTTCTGCCTCTTGGATGTCTTCAAATTTATGTGATAAACAATTAGTTCTACTCAAGATACCTATCGAAACCTATTTCTTTGTTCTTGGCCAAGAAAAATCTCAGAAGCAAAGTAAATCAACCATTTAAATTAACAAGATCTGAAATAATTGCGCTAACCCAAAGAAGAAAATCCCCTCTCGAGGTGAATAATGTTTTACATTACAAGGTGAAATTGGGCGTGCCACTCTGCTTCTGTTGCTGTTTCCTTGCTTTACTCTGATGCTCATGCTGAACAAATGTGAATGTATTTTACATGACTGTATTTTATAGATGCATACAGTCTATTCTATTCTTTCCAGTCCATCTTGCCTTACTGGATTTGCCCCGGTAATTTAAATAAGTTTCACTCAAATTGGCCGGGCAGTTTATCTCACTGTTATCCTTTATATATTTCACCTGATGAGATATGGACTACCTGATCGATTCTGCATTCCTTTTTAAATGTTTTTAAATCCTCACCCAACGACATTTTGTCATGACTTTTAGAGAGAGAGGAGTGGAGAGGGAGAAAAACATTTATGTGAGAGAGAAGCATTGATCAGTTGCCTCCTGTACATGCCTGGAACAGGGATCAAACCCACAACCTAGGTCTGTGCCCTGACCCAGAATCGAAACCACAAGCCTTCAGTTACAGGACCATGCTCCAAGCAGCTAAGCCACACTGGCCAGGAAAGATTTTGCATTCCTAGTTCTTTTTTTTTTTAATTTATGAGATCAATAATTAATTACAACCATTGAGCTAAAAATCTTAACCAGAAAGGCTGCTTTACATAAATTTTTATTTTCCCTAACGATAATAAAGTACCATTTTCCACCTGTTTTACCACTTTGTCATGATCTCCTTAGGAATGATGGATGTTGAGTACATAAGTGTTGCTTGGGATGTGTGCACTGGAAAGATCTGGTTAAATGCTAGGTTATTGTTTTGCTCGTGTTTGATGTATTAAAACTATTATCTCGATATTGAAAAGTCACTCTCATTCGAATATCTTTGTTCTTGAAGTAAATTTAGCATTGAAAATGGACCTTTTATGAGTGTTGCGATGGGGCCATTTCTGGGAGCGAGGGTTCACAAGGACACAACCAGCAAACGAAACCAGTGATATTAGGAAAACAGCAGATGTGAATCCGCAGCATAATTCTTACTTTTTCAGCAATGACCACCTAAAGGGAGTTATACGGCCATCTAAAATATCTTTTAAAAAATCATTTCAAACATAGAGATTCAAGTTTTAGCACCAACTAACCCAAAGCACAAGGGGCCATCCAGGAAAAAAAAAAAAACAAGTCATATGAAGTATTTTTGTAAAACTATGCCACCAATCAATATTTTAGACCCTTTGAAGATCATCACCTTGCTTTTCAACCTTCACACTTTGGAGACAGGGTATATATATATTTATATCCTCTGTTTCTAGAATAAAGTGTTTCCGACTTGGCGCCCCTCTTACAGAAGGCCCACTGCAAATGTCAATTTCTGTAATTGACCAGAACCATCCTTATGGGGAAAATGAGAAGAGTAGGGATGTCATTCAGGGTCACTTCATATATTGGGGTGAAAGAAAAACATTGCATTTCTTCGCATTTCTTTTTGTTGTTGTTTCCTTTTTTCTTTTTTATTGTATCTTTCCCCATACCATTTATCCCCCTTATACCCTCTTCCATCTCCATTCTTTCCAACCCACTCCCCTGTCACAGTCTTCCATTTTGACCCTCCCCGCACCACCCCGGAAGTTTAAGTCACAGGTGATCCAACTGGGAAGACTTCCTTTGTGAAAGGTACTACAGAAGTTTGAAAAAGAGATATATATTTGTATGAAAAAATTACAGAGTACTAGTCTCTGAAGGGCAGTGAATGCATCCAAGTTTTTGCTATGAAAACAGAAGTCTAAAGATCACGGGAATATTTAGTCACAATATGCTGTCATTGAATTAAAAATCCATTTAGTATAAAGCTTCTAATGACCAAAGGAAACCTACTTGTTCATAACAGGCAACTTAAAACTTTCTACTCTCTGAAATAAAATTTTAAAAATTTCAAAAACAGATGCTTCTTTTTTGTTTGCTTGTTTTTCATGTTTCCATTAAGTATAATCTGGTTCCTGAGGACAAAAGAGAGTTAGTGGCTGAAACTACATGTACAAACACGACGTTTAAATCTAAGTTTGCCATCAAATGTAACCACTTTTCAGTAATGCTCTACAGGAGTTGTAAAAACTGCAGCAAAAGTTATTTCTTTGACAAGTGCAACATAATGAAGGGCACTGATTGGAAACACGTGTCTCTGGTAGTGTTAAATTAGAACGTGTTGCGTAGGGGCAAATAGTTCTATCAAAAGACAGAAAAGATAAACCAAACAGAAATGTATAATTTGTGTTACTGCAGTGTGGTGTAGTTATTACTTATAGAGATTACTATTATTTCATATATTTACAGGCTAATTTGACTGTTAGTGCTGTTAGTGAGATTCCTTTTCATACCCTCTTTGCATCTCAGAATTATGATCAACCCCCAATGGTCACAGATTCTGTAACAACTTTCTCTAAGTTTATGACTTATTTATTTCTACTTTGTTTATGCTTTTTTTTGCTATATGGAAGCTTTAAACTTTCAGTTCAGTCTGCTAAGTTCATGTCCTATGTTTTCAGGTTCCTTGCCTTACTAAAACTCCTTCTCTCATGACGAATGCATAGTGTCCTGCATTTCCTTTTATTATTTGCATGAGTTTAGATTTCCAGTGGGCTCCTTAAGCTACCTGGAAGTTATTTTTATTTACCATTAAAGGCACAGCCCCCACCCCATATGCATCGTTAGTTACACAACAGCATTTAATAAACAGAATAGGCTACTCACACAGAACCGAAATACTTTCTCAACTGTTTTTTAAAAGATTTTCATTATTGTATTTTTAGACAGAGGGGAAGGGAGGGAGAAAGAGAGGGATAGAAACATCCATGTGTGGTTGCCTCTGAGCACCCCCTACTGGGGACCTGGCCCACAACCCAGGCATGTGCCCTGACTGGGAATCGAACCAGTGACCCTTTGTTTCACAGGCCAGCACTCAATCCACTGAGCCACACCAGTCAGGACCCTTCTTGATCTTATTTGGATTTATTTCTGGACACTCAGTTTTAGTTCACTGACCCAGTGTCATACAGTTTCAATTATAATCACTTCAGAGTATAATCAAAATCTAGAAGAGTAAGTACCTCCACAATGTACTTCCTATTCATAAAGTTCTTAGCAATTTACACCTACACACATTATTTTCTTCTGTATGAAATTCATATCATATTATTTCCCACAAACTTTGAAATTGTTTCACTAAATTTCTACAAATGCACCAAAGGCATTCTGATTAGAACTGCATTGAACTTAAATGTTACTTTGGCAAGTATTACAGCTTCATTGACAGGAAGGCTTGAAGCCCAGAACAAAGTATTCCTTTTCATTTACTTTTTTGTTTGTTTTCTAATTTCCTTATGTATACTTTTATAGCTTTTTCCCTATATAGAACCTATAATTTTCTTAACTTGATTCCTTCTTAGTTTATGCATTATCAGTATTGTGAACTGGACTTTTTCATTTGCAGCTATAGAAAGTTGAGAGTATAAAGAAAAACCATTAATTTTTACACATTTGCACTATATTAATTCATTTTTAACAGATTTTAAAAATTACTTCTCACATTTTAAACAATTCAGTCTCTTGGGCTTTTGCAGTATATGTAAAATCATGCTATTTAACAATCTTTTTTACTCCTCAAAAACGTGTGTAATGCTTATTTCTTTTTCTTGTTTTGACTTATGAGCTGGAACCACCAAAGCATGTATGAAAACTTTGAAAAATAAAAAAAAAGTTTGGCAATTTTCAGTGTTGAGAATGGTGTGTGTGTATCAGGGGTTGGTAAACTGGAGATAGCTGTTTTGCAAAGCCTGTTTTTATAAAAACAAATTTTCTGGGAAACACAGCCACACTCCCTCATTTCAGTGCCATCCGTGTCTGCTTTCACACTACAACTCCAGAGCTGAGTAGCTGTGACAGACTGCTGGGCCCACAGTGCCTCAAATACCTACTATCCTGCCCATTACAGAAAAAAAAATATAGACCCCTCTTTCTCCTCTTGCTTCCTTTTACTGCGTGCCAGGCATAGTCCTAAAGGCTTTTCCTACTTTACCTCTTGTTGTCCTCAAAAAGATTAGAAAATGGGTTGCCTTCCTAGCTCCATTTTACAGACGATAAGACTGAGGCGCGGAGAAGCTAAGTTGGCTGGTAAGTAACCAGGATTGTGACACAGAAAACTCGGAACTTTGAGCTCAAACCTGTGGGTTACGAGCCATTCACCAACATTCCCATAGCACTTGCCACACTCTATTAATTATTTGGTCACCTGCTTTCTTTATTAGACTTGTAGCCATTTAAGGACAGGAGCCATATTCCATTGTTTCATTAAGAGCAACGCCGAGCACACACTACCAGCTGCCTTTGATGTCACCCCCTCAGAAAGCTCTTTCCCTAGACTCATGATACTCTATCAGGGATGTTTTGCTTGCAGTGGGACATCTGGGGATATCTGAGACAATTCTTTGCTAAAATATGAGGGAGTGTTCCCAGTCAGGGCACAGGCCTGGGTTGCAGGCCAGGTCCCCAGTAGGAGGTGCGCGAGAGGCAACCACACATGGATGTTTCTCTCCCTTTCTTTCTCCCTCCCTTCCCATCTCTAAAAATAAATGAATAAAGTTTTTTTGTTTTTTTTTTTAAATAAGAGGGAGTGCTATTTGGCATTGAGTGGGTGCAGGCCGGAGATGTTGGTAAATATTCAGAAAGTCCCCCATCACAAGAAAGACTTATCTGGCTGAAAATACCAATTTTTAGCAGTGGTTGAGAAACATTGTGCAGAGGTTGAGGAAAATTGAGAAATAATGCCCTAGGCGAATTGGCTTCTCCCAAATTCAGAGTCATTTCTGCAGCTAATTGTAGTTACTTAATGTCTGTACCTCTCGTTCATTGCATTCTTAATTTTACCATTAGACGGAAAACTCCATCAGGAACCACATCTGGTCCATGCCCTATCCCCCATGCCTTACAAAATAAGCGACACATAGTATGTACTCATTAAGTATGAGTTGAATGAGTAAAGACTAGGCAACTCATTTAAGGTTTTATAGTGAATACATGGTATTGGCAGGAAGTCTCTAAGCCTTTAGTAAACATTGTTCTCTTCTAGCTAGGCATATTTAAAATGTTTGATGTTCACTTCACCTTGGGATTGTGATAAGTGTGTGTTTATTCGCAGAGTCACAAATTCTTTAAGGAATATCATTTCTATCATTAAAAATACACGTATGCCTTTTATATAGATTTTCCCTGAGGTGTTTGTGGCAAAAAAAAAAAAAAAAAAAAGTCACCTGAGGAGTAGGTTAGGATACTCTGAAACTTTAGTTTTTGTTAGTTTTGTTTTGTGTTGCTGTTATTAAAGATTTTTAGCTAGCTCACCAGGCTTCCCTAACTGTGTAGGGCTGGCTCTAGGCAAATACCTGAAATAGGCAGTCGTCCTTTGCCTGACTCTCTCTCCTTACCTTTTACGGCTTCCTGACATGTTCATCCTGTGTCTCTCAGTCCCACCTTCTGCCCTGCCTCTCTTTTGTCAGGGGAATAAGACACAGAATCACAAACTCTTACAATTCCACAGGACTTTCAAAATCAACCCTGCAAATCACCCAACTGATTCATCGATCTCCTTTTAAGACTCCTAGATTCCAGCTTCTCATCATCTTGCCGGTGTTCAGATATCTTACTTGCTCAAAAACACACTATTTCTTGAGGCACCCAATTCCTTCTTTGGGAAGTTCTATTAAAGGGATGTCTACTAAGTCAAAAATCTGCCTCCCTGGAGCTCCAGTCCAGAGGCTTGGGATCTCTGTACTTCTCAGGGTTATTCAGACCAAGACTGAGTTCTTATCTGCATAATAATGTTTTAACCATTTGAAGACAGCTGTCACATCTCTTCTCTGTGCTAAACGTCCCTCACCCTTCACTCACTAAATAATACAATGTGTAGGCCTCTCAGTCTATGAACAAATTCCACCTTTTCTCTGACTGGCTTAAAATGTCATATAGACGTCAACTGTTCATTTAATTCATTCATTCTGGTGAAGGAACACAGAAATATTGAGTGAGAATAAGTCAACATGGTTCCCTCCATTTTGTTCTCCAACACATATGTATTGTACAGTCGTTGTTTGCCAGGCACCACACTAGGTCCTGGACATGCAACTGTGAGCCAGCCGATCAGACAGTTTTACATCTTCGAGCTTATGATATTCTAGGTAAGAAAGGCATTGATCAAAACATTGACAGTTACAAGTGAGATTACAAATGTCACAGGAATTATCTGGAACTGTAGAGCAGGGCTATCAAACTCATTTTCACTAGGGGCCGCATCTGCCTCGAGGTTGCCTTCAAAGGGCCAAAATAACATTAGCACTATAGAAATGTAACTGCTCGTTAACTGTTAAGCAGTTGAAATTACATTTGGCCCTATGAAGGCAACCTCTCTCTGAGAGGTATCCCCAAAACTCAAAGCAAGGGCTGCATGGTTCTAATTCATGGTACAGTTTGGCACTGTGCTTCCTAGCACATGCCAGGCATGAGAGTCAGACAGGAATACCCAGAAATGAAAGAAACATACATCTAACAGGAGAGAAGGTTTAATGGTTCTTTTGATCACCAATATGAAAGGAATAAGCAAGAATGAACGCGACGTTCAGCATTGTGAAAGTAGCTGTAAGCCAGAGAGAAAATACACTACCCCCCCCGACCCTAAATCAACACAGACTGCATTCATACCCACGTGGAACTGTAACATCCATGAAACTGAGTACATTTTAGTAAAATTTAAGAGAGGTTACAGAGTACCTTCACATGAGAATTTTCATTTAAATATATAAAAGGAGTATAGTGATATAAGGCAAAGATTGTTATATTTCTTTTAGGTTTATTGTCAAGTGGTCTTTAGACTCTGCATATGTGTTAACTGGCATGACTACTCTGAAAACATTTTATTACATGTGGATCATAATGACTTTAGTGATTAGAGATAAATGTTCTCTCATTTTTTAAAAAAAGATTTATTTATTTTTGGAGAGATGGGAAGGGAGGGAGAAGGAGAGGAAGGGAAACGTCAATGTGTAAGAGATACATCGAGCAGTTGCCTCTCGCACGCCCCCTACTGGGGACCTGGCCCATAACCCAGGCTTGTGCCCTGACTGGGATTGAACCGACGGCCCTTTGGTTTGAAGGCTGGTGCTCAATCCACTGACCTACACCAGCCAGGAATAATTTTCTCCCACTTCTAATAATCAGCTATCTTCCAAGATGCATACACCAGGGTTTTCTTGGGATAGGGCTAGTTTTATGCCTTTAATATAAGTCCACAAAATGAAAACACTATTACTGAAAATTTTCAGGGTTTTCCCCTTTATTAAGCACTTACATCCCCAAATATACATTCAAACAGTAAGCACCTAATGTACTAGATTTTTAAAAAGACAAATATCATATGATCTCATCTATAACAGGAACCTAACCAACAAAACAAACTAATGCTCAAAATATAACCAGAGACATTGAAATTAAGAACAAACTGATAGTGACCAGAGGTGGGGGAGGGGATAATGGGAGGAAAAGGAAGGGGGGTTTTCAGGAACATCTTATAAAAGACCCATGGAGAAAACGAAGGAGGAGTGGGATCAGGGGTGGGAAGAGGTGGTGGCTGGGATCAGGGTGGGGGAGTTGTGGCGGGGGGGGAATGGAGACAACTATACTTGAACAGCAATAAAAATAAATGAAATAAAATAAAATTGTAGATTATTAAAAACAACAAAATAAAAACCTATTTTTGAACATTACATAAACCTGCCAACAGAACTTTATGAATGTCTTTTGTCTATCCTTTTACAGATACAAGTCTGTTTTCTAGCACACCCCTTATGTTTTGGGCATTAATTTAAACATCAATGCTCTATGGACACCGGAGAGGAGAGGACTGAATGTGGGAGCTGGGGTGGGTAGGGTGGGGTAGAGTAATGGGGGAAATGGGGAGATGTTGTTCAACTGTAATTGAACAACAATAAAAAAATGAAAACGAAAAAATAAAAATAAACGCTCTATGGCTTGACCTCTGCGCGGTACTGATGGTGCTTTCAGTACTTCGCCTTTGCCATCACTCTGCTGACATATCCTCAATAAATCAATCCCAACTGCCAGGCAGCAAATAACAATTTTCCTTCTTTTTCCTTTCCGCATACAGAATGCTTCATAAAGACAAGCAGGAAAGTATAAGTAGGTTCTGGACAGCACCTACTGTGTGCCACAACAGGCCAAACTGAAATATGCTTTCATTTTGACATCTCAATTTATTCTAGTCCACAGTAAGGGTCTTTAATCTGGCATATCTGAATGTGATTAGGGAGGTCCCTGACTTTCAGGAACGACCATTTTTAATGTAAGAGTCTTTGCTTTGTAAGCCAGACTTTATTCTCATTTTACAGTTGAAGTTTTCCAGATCCAGCCAAGTGCCCACATCAGAGACAACTGGTAGACCTGAGACTCTACATGGGGCCCATCTTCCTCTAAAATACAGCACTCGCTCCACCATTTCACATTACCTCCTATGCAAGCCGTTAAGAAGTTGAAATCTCAAAAGCTATTAAAGACCAATGGAGATAAACTTTACACTATGCAACCATCATAAGTAAATTACTATTGTGACTTCAACTTCCAGTGATCTAAAATGGACATGACAATATGGAAAATTAGCACATATTGTTGACAGCTACAGGAAGAATGTCGTTTGAATCGAATCTTTAAAAGAATTTCAACTACTGACATAATATAGGGACTAAATGTATTGCTGCTTTTTTCCAATTGAGGCAGAATTTATATACAATAAAATACACAAATCTGTGTGTTCAGATTGGTGGGCTTTGACAATCGAATACATCCATGAAACTGCCACTCAAACATAACATCAAACATTTCTATCAACCCAGAACTTCCTTATATTTCTGTCTGGTCAATTCCAACCATCTCCTGGAGGCAACCACTTTCTTCTATCACCACAGATTAGTTTCCCTGTTCCTTATCTCCAGACAAGTGCTTATATTTGTGTCTGTGCCCTTTTGCTCTACATAATGGTTTTGAGATTTGTCATACTGTTGCTTCTCTTGATAGCTTGCTCTTTTATTTTCAATTTCTGAGTAGAATTCTAGTAATTGGTTAGCACGGGCATAAACTTTTTGTGATGTAATGAGGGTAAGAGCAGGAGGTGGTGGCATTTCATGCGATACCTAAGTGGAAAGTAGCTCCTAGCAACACAGAAAAAAAGGGAAGAACATTCTAGAAAGAAGAAAAGAAGCATGCATGTGCAAAGGCTATGAGGTGTCCTAGAAAGTGAAGAAACACTGGTATGACTAGAATGTGTGAAAGGAGAAAAGAGGCCACAGAAGATCATGAAAAAGATAGGAATCCAGTACATTCAGTAATTCAGTGCAGTCTTAGTCACGCTAAGGAGTTTGGAGCCCATTGTACTTGCAAGGAAACTCCGCGGAGGGATTTCAACACGGAAATGTCCTTATGTGACTGGCATTACTTGTCTAGGGATTCCATACGGAAGGGGAGGGAAATTAAGGAATCATGTCAACCCCGATTCTTTACTAACCTAGTAGATGATAATAAGATGTTGTTATAGGGTAGACTGGGGCTGAGGCAGAGGAGACATGTTAACGGAAATGTCAAACCTGCAGGTATGCAGGGCAAGGAATGGCATCATGGAGTCAGATAGTTGTGCAGGTTTGGAGTTCGGAGAAATCCAGCCCAGAGAGAGAGGAATGGAGGAGCTCTAGAACTACAGATGGTACTTAAAAATCCTTGCACATTGACGACGTCACTAGGAGGAGAGGGTGTGGTCGTGGGAAACTAAGGATGAAGGTGTTGTCCCAAATCGTATTGTGCACGCCCCTTAGAGATTCCGCGCAATTCACTGGGACGCGAAAGGAAAAAATGAGCACTCCTATAATTATGGGTATTGATATGCATTGATGTATATGCCTGCAGAGGTTTTACATGTTTATTTAAACACAGGCATATAAAATGCATAAACAATTGATCATTTATGAGAAAAAAATGTGGTTAAATGTTGGTTCTGATAGGAAAGCATGACCAAAATGTGGAAACCACTGCCTTGAAGGTCAAGGAGAGGAGAGGAGCTGGTGGGAGAAACTGACAGGCAGCAGCCAGTAACCAGTGAGGTAGAGAAAAAGCTAGGAGAGTGACATCATAGAAGCCAGGAGAGACTGTTGTTTTAATAAGAGAGACGCTGGTCCATTATCCCCTCTCCATATCTGTGTAGTAGTGGGAAACATAAGGCCAGAGTCAGTCTTCTGCAAGACCTGCTCCAAATGCCCGCCTTGCTGGAAATAGGTTGCGGAGCATCAACAAGACATTCTGAGAGGCTGAACATACGTAAGGTCACCAAAGGAGCCATTTATTATCCTCTACGGCCCCGTACATACACTCACGTCTAGTTCTGCTGCTAGTTTATGGTTAAAGTGCTCATTCTGAATATTTGCCTGTGCCTTTAATAACTTCACATTTACATTAGAAAGTATGCCAGGGAATCATTAGGTTATTTGTCAGATTTTGAATATTACAGAAATAATTTCGGGGGAAAAAAGTACATTTCTGGCACATTTCCAGTCCTAAACAATATAGAGTACTGCTAAGTATGGTATTTAGCCTTTAATGCTGTCTTTTAGTTCTACAACGTAGAGAAATAATAGGCGTATAACGTCTTGGAAAATACTTTTAGCGTCTACATTATTGCACCAAATATCAAAGAAATTTCACTCTGCAGTGCTGCTCTCTTTTTGGTAAGCTGTGTAAAAACAGCCTTGGACCGACAGAAGGAAAACCTGGGTCCAGGTGGCAGCCCTGGAGCTGTCAGAGGTTTTCACATCTGCAAGCCATTTAACTACAGCAAAATAAAAACTGTTAAGGTGTCCACAAATGTAAGGCATTAGTCTAACACATTAACATGACTACAATATAGAAAAGCGCCTATTATTCAATATTTAGTTCACATCCGGTTTCACAATGATTTTGGATTCCACATGCAATGTGTATTTACTGACTAAGTCGTCTCCATTATTTTGTATATTATATATCCATTGCTTAAATTATTGATACCATTGAGAGAAGAGTTTAGATAAGCCACATGCATATTTATGTAGTCTTAGGATCATGGAATTAAAAAAAATGGTAAGACAGAGGACTTGGAATTTTAATGAACAAGGTGTAGCTCTTCCTTTCTCACTTAATCATTTTGTCGTCGTCTCTCCCATCTGGACTGAAGTCCTTTCACTTTCAGTTGAGATGCATAGCGCTTAGCTTATATTGGCGTCTCTCTCTGTCTGTCTCTCTTTTAAAAAGAAACATTTTCCCTATGAAACTGTTTGGAAAGTTTGTTTATATTTTCAGGAGTTTTGGGGGTTTGTGGGTGATTTGGGGTATTTTTACCGAAGGTACAGTTCCTGCTCTTAGGTCAGCAACTAAAAAGAAAACTAATACAAAGGTGCTCTTTGCCTGGGTTCCAGACTTTCACTTCAGAGTGAACTTAGATGGGAAAAATATTACAGCTGTATTTTCACTGACCTTTACCTGAAAATGAGCACTCCCTTTGGGTTAAATGTGGGCCACAAGCCACAACAATAAAAACAATAGATGTTCTTCCTGGAAGAAGACACGGGGAGAGCTTTACTGCACTGATCTTGGCAATGATTTCTCGGATTCGACACCAAAGCATAGGCAAGAGAAGCAAACATAGATAAATGGGACTATATCAGACCAAAAAGCTTTTACACAGCAAGTGGAACAGTGAACAGAGTAAAAGGGCAACCTACAGATTGGGAGAAAGCACTTGTGGACAATTAATCTGATATGAGGTCAAATCCAAAATATATAAAGAACTTCTATAATTCAAGAGCAGATAGATAGATAGATAGATAGATAGATAGATAGATAGATAGACAGATAGATAGATAAACAACCATATTTAAAAGTGGGCAAAGAACTTGAATAGGCATTTCCCCAAAGAAGACATAGGAATGGCCGTCAGGTATACGGAAAGGTGCTCAGCATCACTAATCATCAGGGTAACACAAATCAAAGCCACAATGAGCTCTCACCTCACACCCGTTAAGAGGGTCATTACTTTTAAAAAGTATTGGGAAGGGTGTGGAAATTGAAACCTTTGTACATTGTACAGCTGCTACTGAAAACAGTATGGAGGTTCCTCAAAAAATGACAAATAGAACTACCATATGATTGAGCAATCCCGTTTTGGGGGGAGATATCCAAAGGAAATAAAAACAGGGTATCTGCACTCTCATGTTATTGCAAAGATATAAAAACAACCAAAATGTCCACTGACAGATGAGTGAAGCAAGAAAATGTTGTATAAACAGTGGAACAGTGGAACAGTATAAACAATGGAATATTATTCAGCCTTAAAAAAAAGAAATCCTGCCATTTGCAACAACATGGCAGGATCTGAAGGACATCATGCTAAGTGAAATACACCAGTCAAAGAAAGAGAAATACTGCTGGATTCTGCTTACATGAGGAGTCTACAGGAGTCAAACTTATAGAAGCAGGGAGTAGATTGGTGGTTGAGGGAGAAATGGGGAGAGGCTGTTCTGTAGGAACAAGGTGTCAATTGTGTAAGATGAATGTTACTGAGCAGGGGTCCCCAACTCCCAGGTGGTGGCCTGTTAGCCATCAGGCCATAAGGCAGGAGGTGAGTGGTAGGCCGGCAAGCCAAGCTCTGCTCACATTACTGGCTGAGCTCCGCCTCCTGTTTCCCCCCGCCCCCTGCCTCCCCCTGCCCATGGAAAAATTGTCTTCCACCAAACCAGTCCCCAGTGCCAAAAACGTTGGGGACCACTGTTGTAGAGGTCTGCTGGACAACACTGGGTTTATATTTAGCAAGATTTTTTCCCCTTATTTTAATTTAATTTAATGATTTTAATTACTTTGAGAAGTTTTTTATTTTAAAGGTGCCATATTTCTTATTCTAGGGATGTGCATAAAGAACTACACATTTCATTATTCATAAGTTTTTTATGAATGAAGTGTAGCCTAATACAATGACTGTGATATAACCAACAAATTCTAGTTTTTCTGTCTTCCTTTTTTTCTTTTTATTGTTGTTCAAGTACAGTTGTCTCCATTTTCCCCCTACCACTCCTCCTCACCCCACCTACCCCCATCTGCCACCCTCAATTCTTCCCCCCTTTGGCTTTGCCTATGGGTCCTTCATACATGTTCCTTGATGACCCTTCCCTTTCTTCCCCATTAGCCCCTTTGGTTACTGTCATATACTTAGCAATACTTTCTTATGTATCTAATAGTTTGTTAACAGGATAGATCTCATGCTACATGTTCTTACAACAATAGCTACTACTGCTACTACTACTACAAACTGCGGTACTTACCAACCTGTTTCTCTATCTTATTGTTGAATGCATTAACAAAGAGGCATGTATAGTACCATATGAAACTTACAATAACAATGATATTTAATTTGTGTCCTTTGTGACTCTGTGCATTTATATTTGTATTTAAAATCATTGTTCTGATGTGGTCATAGGCTTCACCGCACTGCTAAATGGGTGTACTGTGTACCCAGCAAAGAAACCTTGCCTTTGTCCCTACCTGTTGTTGAGTTTGGCACATAATATAAGCTCCGAACTCTTTGATGAACCAAACTGATAGCGAAATGATTCAAGTTCCTTGCAGTGTAAAACACCATAAGTCTACAGATGCTCTTCCTAAGTGAAAATTCCATTTCAAACTATGTAATGCTATGGAAACTTACTGGCATCTGCATGCTGACTATGTAACCCATATATTATACAATGGATATAAGAGCCCTGACTTTTGGGTGGGAACATATGTGCAGATGTTTCTAACTCTCTCTATTCTTCTTGACCTATACTTAGAATCCTATTTACTTACAAAAGTTGGCTTTATGTTTTTTTACATGAATTAATTAAGCCAGTAGATTGTTTTAGAGTAATAAGCATTACTTTTAAATGCATGCTTTCATATTCCTTCCTGGATGAGACTCTTGCGATTTGTATGTTGAATTCCTAAGCCTTATCCCTGCACTTTATTTAGCAGAACCATGTAATATTTTTCTTATATCGAAAAGTAGCTTTCCCAAAGGGTTTTGTGATGATATGAAGTGATAAAAAATATGCGAGAAATTTCAGAGGCCCCAAATCAACTGCTTTCCATTTATCAACAGGGTCGTAAAAAAGGTGATAACATCGACCTGATTTATTTTTTAGAGGCAGACATATCTGTCCCTATCAATAACCATGGCTTTTTGTAATTGGAATCACAGAAGTCTTTTTATGTGGTTATTGGAAGCACCCAGGTGTCACACTTCTCATACCCCCCCAAAAAAGGTGCTATTTAATTATAAGTATCAAAATGTTTAGTAACGCCATGCCCTGAAAGCGTAACACTGTGTTGCTGATATGTTTTCTTGAACAATTAAAGAGTGGTGCACATTTGAGATATATTAGTTGATTTGATTTGGGTCTGGACACTTTACAATTCTATAAAATTTAATGCTAATTTATACAACACTGATATGATGCAAATCACTTTCTATTCAGTAGAGCATATAACCCCTAAGGCTGTAGGATATTAACTTGCTTTGAATCTAGTTTACCAATCTTATCCCAGAATTTTTTAAAGTTACTAGTTACAAAAGCATTTGTTTCTTGTAGCCTCTTTTGAAGCTGTTTTGTTTTACTACTGACTCCCTTATTGTAGGAGACCGTTCTGCATGGTGTGGGCCCAGCTCCCACTGGGAGATGCACAGGACCCATGACCACTGATAAGTTCTCCCATGGAGAATTAGGCCTGCAATGTATCTAGGCCGCTATGAGTCTTACTTTTTGCTAAAACTCCCTCACCCTGAATTGAGGACATTTACTGCAAAGTAACTTCCTAAAATCCATGCTAAACCTTCCAAGGGTGAGTATAACCGGTTCAATCACTTTTGCCTTTTCATTTGCAAATATCCCTCTTCTGTGATGTGATTAGTGGCATTGACTCCTTTGTTTTCTGTGAAAGGTAACCACCTAAAGTGAACCTGTGCATAGTAAATGAGGACCATCATGTAATGGGCGGAGAAACCCAATAAAGACCTGCCACAGCGTAGGCCGCGGCTTTTGCTCCCCTTGAGAGAAAAGCCATGCTGTCCCTTTTCCTCCACCAGACTCGGTAGTCCCTGTGAATGTCTCATTTCATCCATAATGACGTGGACACTGAAGGCCAGTGCCTGCATCACCTTATTAAAGTGTTAAATAAAATGCATCATGTATTCACTATAATTTACATGAAATATTTTTAAAAAATTTTCACTTTGATACCGGGTGGTGGAATTATAGGTTTCCTTTATACTTTTCTCTATCATTTCAAATGGCCTCAATTAACCTATAATGCATTTATAATTTGAAAACATAAACATTTATTTGAAAAAGTTTATATTGTACATGAAAATCTATTTAGCTTCATGATGCCACATCCATGCAAGCACTTGAATATTGTACAAAGCAATTTAAGTGACTAAAGATGAAACAATCTTGCAGTCGATAGTGTTTTCTTTTTCTTTTCGATCAGTAGCAAAGTGATGTAAAATCAAGTTTAGAAATATGAAATGTACATGTGTATTGACATGCACTTATTATGAATGTGATGAGAAAAGCAAGACAAGACAGTGAGAGCTGGGCTCATTATACTGCTTTCTCATACTATAAATAGAAGAATAGAAAATAATGGCTAAAAATCAATAACTTCCACAGCCAAGATATATACCATAATTTGGACATTGATTGCCTTTGATAACCTTTCTCCTTGGGCACTGTCAAGACATATATCAATAATTAGTAGTTCAGCTAGGAGGCGAACCACAAATTTCAACTCGAGTCACCTACAGCCGACAGTGCACATTCACGTAAGCTTTGTCAGTTGTACAAACCCTGCTGAAACTGACCGCACTTGTTTTCCTCTTTGGAAAGAGTGAGTTTTCACTGAGCCCTGTGGGGTGCCCAGCAGGTAGCAGAAGTGAGGGGAGCTCACAAGTTCAGGCTACTAAATAATGTGGATTCCACCTTATGTGAACTTTTTGGAAGGAGTGAGGAGTACTAACAGCTACATATCAGAAGCATCTTCAGCTCAAAAGCATACCCCCTATACCTATTGCACAAAGTTTGCGGTGACCCTAATCTTAGACTTCTTTTTTTAAATGCAAGTGCCTGGAGGAGATTTTAGACTGTTTACACTTCCAGGTCTTTTCCTGAGTCAGAGCACCATCTGTGAATTCTGCAGTTTTGACTTAGGATGAAATAAGGAAAAGCAGAAACACTGGGAATGGCGCGATGCTGCGAAAGAGGAGCAGTCCCTGACCCTTTCTCTCCTTTCCACACGCCAATCGGTTTTTCCCACCAGTTGTTATAATGGGCACCACTTATCTTTTCCTTTACAATATGTCTCAAAATTTCCTGATCATTAAAAACAAAACAAAACAAAATACTTCAGGCCTTATTTAGTAGGACTTCATTCTCAACTAAGCAAATCAGACTGGCCAGAGTAGCACTGACTAATAGAACTTGAACTGCATACATAATTTCAAAGGCTCAAGTAGCTGCGTTCAAAAAGTGAAAAGAGGCAGATCAGTTTACTTTTGTGAATATCTTTCATTTAATCGGCTGTGACAAAATATTATTTTAACTCATAAGGAGACAGTTTACTGCCTTCTATGGTCTTACTAATTCTTCAAACCCCAAGTGTGTGTTTATACTCACAGTCCATTTTAACTCGGACTAGCCACATTTCCATAGCTCAGTGTGCATCCCATGTGGCTAGTGAAGTGGACACTGAAACTCTATACAAGACCTAATATTGTGATTCTTATAATGAAGCAATATAGAAAAAAAACCCTCTTCTTGGGGGAGCCTGCAGAGCCCAGCCCATGAACACATCTGTCCCACTAACAGAGTTTGGATGAGTTCTGTGTTGATGTGGTGCTGGTGGAACTTAAAGGTACACCAGAACTTTAGCATTCACACAAGTGGGAGCCCTCACAGTGAGGCGGACCACAGGGAGACTTTATTCCATTACTGCGCAGCTGTGCATTTACTGACCGCATCACTGCCTGGGTCTGGAGTTGCCTTTGAAGAATGGAACTATCTTTCGGCAAATTCTGAAACCATCTTCCTAGAAGGTGATATAGTTAGATTACCTCCTGTAAAGTTCCTTAACTCTCCAGAATTTAGGTTTAAATTTAAAAAAAATTGTATTCATTGCATTATTTCAGAGATAAAAAAGAGAATGAGTGACATGTTCACCATGCAGTCAAAGTCAGATTGTTTAGGGAAGGCACTGAAGGTAACTTTCTAGCTCCTCTCATTGTTCTAAGTTCTCACCCGAAGGGATGACCCCTCATCTCACACACCCTTTCTTCCTCCCTCTTCTCATTGCATCTCTTGATGGACTGTCCTGCCTCCCAGGCCCCGGCACCCTGCCTGTGGCTCTTTCTGATATGACTTGATAGTTAACAATGACACAGAGAAGACCATTCACTTCTCTACTGGGTTAGCAGTGCTGTGTAATGAGAGGTTTGGACTTCCAAGTTACCATCAGCCGAAAGGGAGAAATCCCCAAGAACTGCTACATGAGTTTTGAAGCATTGGCAGGTAGAGCTTATGAGGGATTGCATTGCTCAAAAAGGAATACTTATTTTAAAAGAGGAAGTTTAAAAATTAAGAATAGAGTTGCCCTATAGCCCAGAAACACCTTTCCTGAGTATCTACCCAAGAAATTTGAAAACATTCATTCGTAAAGATATATGTACCCGTATGTTCACTGAAGCATTCTTCGTGGTGGCCAAGACATGGACATGGCTGAAGTGTCTTGTGACAGATGGTTGGATAAAGATGCGATCCATATAATACGATGGAGTAGTACTCAGCCACAAGAACAGGTGATATGCTGCCATATGTGACAACAGGGATGAATCTTGAGGATACGATGCTAAGTGACATGAGTCAGACAAAACCCCCGCTGGAACCACATCATGTCACTCATGTGAGATATAAAACTGAAAGGAACAAATGAAAACACAAACAAAACTCAGAGACACAGACAATAGTATGGTGTGTACCAGAGGGAAGGGAGGTGGGGGGAGGTAGAAGCGGGTAGAGGGGGTCAAATATTTGGTGACAGAAGACTTGACTGTGGGTGGTGAATGCACAGTGCATTATACAGATGATGTATTATAGAGTTGTACAGTTGAAACCTATGTAATTGTATTACTAATGTCACCCCAATAAATTTAATTAAATGTTTTAAAATAAAAAATGAAGTTAAAGACAGGGATGTCACTATACCAACCTTCCTCTATTTCTTTTTTTTGAGAATGTGCAATTGTTTTTTTTCACTGCTGGATCCCTGTTTCCTGGAATGTTATACAGCACACAGTAGGTCCTCTATAAATGTTTGTTCAATTTATATATTAAGATAGGTGACTGGCAAAACTCAGCTAGCTAAGAGCCCATGCTTGGAAGCACTCTGCATCAGTGCCTCCTTTGCCCGCGAGCGCTTAATGTCTGATTGGGGGAAAGCTGAGAATGATGTGCAAATTAACATTAGTGTCCTCTCTATGTTTTTAATTAGAGTAGTGCTGTCTTTTAAAGTAAGACTCCCGAGCACTTTGTGACCACAGAAAGTCCATCTTAATCACGTTTGCTGCTTCATTTTCAAACACAAAACACAAACGCACACTACACCTTCAAATGGGTCCTGAACTAGAAATACACCATTTAAAATTTGTTTACATTTGGAATGTCTGGAAAGGAAATAAGCATCACAGGATCACAAAGTCTATTAACTATGTTCCTTGAATAACAAACTGAAGCTGCACTTTTTCCTACTGAGCGCCAGTTTCCCTTTAAAATGTCTCACCAAAATTACAACGTACAAACCTGGAAGGTGTACAAAAAATGGTAAGTATTCTAAACACGCTTTTCTTCAAAATGGCTAGTCTTGTGCAGACGCTCCTCTGTTTAAATATATTCAGTAGCTATTATTTGTAGGCTAAAACACAAGACTTGGGCGTGCACCATATGACCTTCGCTAAGTGGTCCAAACCTCCCTCTCCAGCTTCCGTTACCAGCCTCCACCTGGGACCCTGAGTTTCCGAGTCCATCACCACTTAAAGATGTGTTTCCGCTCTCCTAACAACCTGCATCTCTGAGCATCTCTGAGGCTACCTGGCCTTTGAACATGTGTTCTCATGGTCATGGACACTCTTTCCTCTTTCTTCCCACTAGAGCTAGCGGCTCGTGGTGAGGACTTCCTTGGCCTTCTCAGACAACGCGCATCATCCTCTCCTCTCTGTTTGCATAGGACTTGGTAAATAGAGTGAGTGCAGACTTTGCAAAGCATTGTGTTATGCCGGTTTTGAGGTTTAGACATCTGTCCCTCTCAGCACTAGACTAACTTCCTTGCGTGTGGCAGCTGTCACTGGTTCCTCATCCCCCCACGTGGAGGCAGACATCTGCCTCCCCCACCTCGGAGACACTGCTGTGCACACGCAACACTGTTTGTCTTCTCGGCATTGAAACTTTGGTGTGCAGGACTCCTGACACTCGACAAAATATGTTGAATGAGCAAAAGGGTTCTGATATCCACAGCTGTGCGATGTTAAGGGCAAAAACAATTTTGCCTCGAAGGGACCATATGTACCTTGGTAGCTTTTCTTCTAAAGAGATCCTAAAGAGGAGGCGGCTACTAAATCCCAGGCTGTGATCTTCAAAGGGCTTCTGCCCTGGAGGGGGGACCCGGAGCCTTTTCAATGTCAAGATTTTCTGAGAGAATATCAGCCCTTGTTATACACAGTCCAATGCCCGTGTCTTCTGGAGATGAAAGGTGCTAACCAAATTCTGCTCCCCTGCCAAAATCCTATTTTTATTCCGAATCAGGGAGAAATAAATGAGGGGTCCTACATTTTTCATCTTATAAAATAAAGGACCCCCCCAAATCTATACCTCAACAGGAGATGAATAAGAAAACAACAATGCAATTCAACGTGCTTCATAAATTATCAAGAGCCTTGTTACGTTAGGACTGATATTACTGCTATCGGTAACAAGCCTAACATTCCCTCTCATAAAAACTAACCCCTGCTAGGAGTCTGATTTTGATATACTATGACTCAAATTATAACCCATAGTAATAAAGATGTTATTGTCTCACCCTTGTTGATGATGACAGAAGACGGGTTTAATTAGGATTACACTCATCACTAAGTAGAATTTTTATGTATAAAAGAATGTTTGTCTTTATGATGTGATGTCTTTAAGGCATAGTAGTAGGGCCTTATCTTGTAATGAGTGGTATTATTGTTTTTATTAGTGCCCTCAAAATTTATTAGGCAGAGCTGGAATTTATTTAGTTACTCACTTATTTAACATCTCTAACTCCTACCCAATGGTTAGTAAACCACATGGTATTCAGATTCTAAGGCGTCTTGATTAGCCTGTGGTTTTCGGTGAAATTCTTAACCTTTCTGAGTCTTTGTAAAACAGTTATAAGAATACCTTTTCTACTTATCTTGGTAGAATTTTTTTTGGAAAATCACACTGAGAAATATCCCTTGTAACCTTTAAAATAGCAAGACATTAAAATGAACTTTATGAGCTACTGCAATTAAATCTTCTATTATGTCTTTCTGGGCATGTTTTTGGGAAATTAATTTTATACCATCTTCCCAAATTATCCATTTCCTAAATGTGCTTCTTAATTTTTAAACTAAATTCTTCACTTATACCCCTTGTGGCACTGAATTACCAACAACCCAGCAGACACATATACGTCCAAATAAAAAAATAACCTATCAAACAATACTTCAGTGTGTGTGATGAACCCTGATATTTTGTATCTTCTTTCACTGCCCCCCCCACCCCAAAATGCTGGTGGTGTTCCACAAACTGATTTCATGATTCACCATTTGGAAAATACTAGCCCACTAGATTTTTTTTAAAAAATTCTTTTAACCAAAATCTAACGCAAAAAGGAAATGATGGGCACACCAGATTAAGGTAATAATCTCCCTTATTACCTCCCCTCGGAAGCCCTTCCAAATCTTCTAGCCAGCGAGTCCCTGTCTTTGCTGCCCCTTTCCTGACTCCCTGCTGCTGTATCTCTCTGTCATGCCTCTCAGATGTTACTTGAATGGCTTAAATAGCCACCTACTGAATATACCATTCCTGTGTCCATTGTTGAAAGGTCCACCAACTTCAGTAAACCCTGAATTCTCAGTGTGTAGGCTGGGATTGTTTCATTGTGGACATCCTGAGACCGTAGGGCAGGGTCTGACGCAGCAGTCCCAAAACAAAGGTTTACTGAACAAAAGTATCGATTTTAAAGGTTAGTTAACCATAAAATGGATTGTGTGGGCTAAATGTTCAAACTAGAACTGAGTGGTGCCGCACAGGTTCTCTGAACTCCAGGTATCTTCTGGGCGGATGCCTTCCCTGGGTGAGACGGCAAACTGGCGGCCTCCCAAGCCCCGCGCATTGTGGAGTGGTTGGTGTCACGGACGTCTATGATCTGGGCATCATTAAAATTCCATTTTGATTTTTCTGTTCTGAACATATCCCAGGGAGATGATAAAAGATCTCAACAGTCCAGTCTCCTTTTCATGGAGTTATCCTGGGTGACTATGGATTAGTTACATTGCCCTGAACACCCATCTAGTGATAGCCCTGGTTAAGACAGAAAATGCACAAATTTGTATGAACTAGACTGCAGTTTGCTCATTACAGCATGTATTTCAAACAAATGTTCCTAAGCCTCCATGCGCATACACCGTGCTATACAGCTTAGTACCTTTTTTTTTTTTAACAATTATGTGGTTTTAAGGGAAAAAAGTCAGTATTCACAAACCTAAGTATAAGCATAAAAAATACAATGGAATCTACAATCTTTACGTCTTTTATTTCTTTTTCTTGTCTTAGAGCCTTAACTAAGTCTCTCAGTACAACAGTGAACAAATGTGGTGATGGATGGCCCTTGTTTCCTCACTGATCTTTAAGGAAAGTTTTCAATATTTCACTACTGTGTATGTTTGTTTTGAATTAGGGGTCAACAAACTAGACCTTGTAAGTGAAATCTAATTACCATTTGTTTTTATAGATTAATTTTATTGGAACACACACACACTCAAAACACAAAAACAAAAAAAAAAGTTATGTGGTTTTAAAAGGTTGTTGCAGCAATCCATTGTTAGTATTTAAAAATATATATATTGTCCTTTTGTAAACACACCCAAAAGCCATATGTTATTAAAATGAAATAGAAATTTAAGGATCAAATGTCTGGAAAATGCATTATCAAAAAATAGCAGCAAAATAGTATTTTCAAAAGAAATCCATGTTAACTAGGATTTATAATACAATATAAACCTGTACTATTAGTTGTAATGCCCGGGTTTGGAGAACTATGCTGGCCCATTAAATTTATTCATTTTCACAGCCTGAAGACATTTTAATGTCTGAGTAGCAATAAGAACAAATTACCTAAAAACTTTTAATAGGGCGTAATAAATTAAGACTGAATGGTAATGCAAAAGTGGGTACAACAGGAGAAAATTATGAATCTCACGTAATGACCCAACACCACTTAAAAGTGTGGAGACCACATTGGTATTCTGGAGTATACGGCCACAGTTGATCCTAATCGTTTCTCTCTTGTCAAATAGAAATCGCACATCAATCTCAAAGCGCTGCAAACTATTCATTACATGAAAATGATTATGCTTTGCAGGCTCTTCAAGGGGACTGAAGCTTCTTTACGGAAGGAGCCCAGCTAGAAGAAGAGCGCCTCGGATGACATTAGGTTGCCGCTGGAACACCGCAGACTGCCTCTGCCAATAAAGGGATTTCACGGTAAGGAAATGGAGGGGTTCGCAGGAGTTAAGGTAAAATCACAGAATCAGGCTTGGAACAGGCGCGACTCCAGAGTCTCCATGGCGGGAGTAGCTTGTTACTCTTAACCAGGCATTCTCACAAGAATGGATGAACTCCAACTGTCTCACTTACCTCAAGGTTAAGAGTCTCAAGAAAGACTATGATTGGTCAAGCCTAGGGCCTATTGCTTAGGACCACGGACATGGTGAGAGGAAAGGCTCTGGCAGAAAGACCTCTAGAACTCCTTTGGACAGAGTACTTGATTTATTGTCCCGCTAAGCCTGCAAAGGTACTCAGGAGGAAATGGCGGTACGGTCCGGAAGAAGAGTCGCTATACACTCTTCAAAATAACTAAATCCACCACATACTGCTTCTTTGAAAACTTCTTTCATTTTAACCAAACCCCTTCTCTTAATGCATGGTATCAAAAGTTGAGTTGAATAACAGGAGTATTTTGACTTCCGTTTTTGGTGACCATAACTTTCCATTTGTTTTATGAGCATGGACTCAGTCTATCTCTCTGTTATATCAAGTAACAAAGAGTGTTTAAAGAGAGGGTAAAAAGGGCACTTGCATTTTTATTGCAACTTTTTTAGTAAGCTATTTTCGGAAGCAAGAGTCAGCAAACTTTTTCTGTTAAAAGCTACACTGTTAAGATGTGGGGCTTTGGAGGCTATGAAGGGTTTGCGGGAACTACTTTGCAGCAAGAGAGGAGCCAGAGAGAATTTGTGCATCAATACGTGTGTTGGAGTTCCCATACAACTTTCCACACAGAAACACAGGTGGCTGGCAGGATTTGGCCCTGTAAGTTTGCTCTTCTCAAGAGTTTAATATTCACAGGATCAATATATACTATGCATTTGTATTAAAATTCATCTCATTTCATTGCCAGAGCTCTGAGGGATGTCATAGGTGAGATATTTACTCCTAATCAAAACCAGCTCCATGTTCCCCAGGAAGTCCTAGATTCTGTTGTTTCAGTTTCTCTGAAATCTTCAAAATGAGTACGGTTATGAAAAATGAATGGCTGCATCTAAGGCAAGGAGGGAACTAAAACCCAAAGGACTGGAAAGCCATACTAAAATAATTTATTAACAAATAAAAAGCACTAGCGAACCAACAGAGCCTCAAGTGGAAATAGGGCACCACAGAGCTGTGTATTCACGTCCGACAGACCTACCATTTTCGTTTCTGTCTTAGTTATCCGTGCCATGGCCCTGAATCTTTCCTCCTTATTAGTTTTGATCAGAACGCCTTAATACAAATTCAGTGCCAGCAAACTTCTGTCAATGAGAGCCTCACAAAAGAGCAAGAATGTTCGACTTTGTTAACGATGACGCTTGCAAACAATCCCAGTCTCTGGTCTATACCTATAATTTGGTTACTGAGTGGGAAGATTTACCATTCTTTTGAAGAGAGAATGCCTTTTCAGCTTGATGAATAGTACATCTTGAACCAACTCATCTGTAAACAGGCCTCTTGTACTATAATTTCTCAATTTTAACATCATTCCAAATTTACACCTTATGCCAGAGCATTTCCTCACTCTCTTTTTATGGCTTGTTCATAGCTAGCTCTTTCCTTATGCTGCCTTTCGCAGTATTGCTCTTTCCTAGTTCCCAAAGTCATTTCTTTTTTCTCCCAGTGGAGGTGCAGGGGCAGAGCATCAAGAAGGACTAGGGCACACATGAAACTGCTGAAGAAGAAACACTCCCATTTCCCCCTCACTGGTTCCAGGACTTTTATGGAGGGTTTACGTATTTTCAGGTGCTTGTATGAGGCTCTGAGCTTATTAAGAGAAACGAAGCCCTATGCCAACTCTGTCTCTAGTAGCAAGCAAAGTGCCCTCCTCGCACGTAGTAGGCTCACAGTAAATGTCTGTTGAACAGATTCTGGTATTTCTGATACACTCAGAGGATCAGAGAATGAAGCCAGCAAATATGAGAATTTCAAATACTGTGTACGATGAAGGGGACAGGGCAGCTCAATGTAGGGGGTATGAGGTGGGGTCAAGATGGAAGGAATGACAGGTTTGGAGACAGTTTGTCTCAGGGAGTGATATAATGAAAACATAATGCATTTATCAAATTATCCATTATAATGAGGGTTATATGTTCTACACGCAAAGAGATTACACTATGTCTATTGGATATATGGGTGACCAAGAAAGACAAGGTTCCTGCAAGGTTGGCATTTTAGTGGGACATGGAGATAATGCACGTTAGATAATACACATATGAACATATATTACAATGTCACCATTTTACAGTGTTAGAAGAGCGTAAAGCTGGGTCATTTGGAGAGAAAAGGATTAACATTGTGTGTGTGTGTCTGTGTATATCTGTGTGAGGGAGAGAGAGAGATTTTAAGATAAGAGGGGTTACAAAAGCCACATCTAAGAAGGTAACTTTAGAGCTCAGACCACTATAAATAAAGAAAAGTGTCCAAATGTCTTGAGAGAGACGGGGCTGAGACACAGGATAAGGATGGGGATAGGGGAGACGCTCAGGCGAAGAGAAAAGCAAGCTTCATGGTAGGAACAAGTAGTCTAAGAAACGGTAAAAGGTATGTGAAAAGGAGCAAGATCAGAGCGGCTAAAATTTGTGCTTTACAATATATTGTGCTTCATGAAAATTATCTATATTAACATGAATCTTACGTTTCATTGAACAATACTTTCCACTTCGCATTGCTTCCATGTTGATGTGAGCGGTTTCCCATTTGGAATTTGCAATTAGCAGGCTTCACTTTTTGGAGATTCTTATTCACTTGATAATTTCTTACTCTAAGTAGGGGGATCCCTTAGGAACGCCATGTCTTTCGTGCATTGGCAGCAATTATTTACTGGGGTGGTTATAATAGTCAGTTAACGTTTTGGTTCTTGCTTCTTTTCAATAATGTATGCCAATCTGTCGCCTCCTTAAACATGCCACTCTGGACAACAGAACTTGAAGAACAAACCGTTAACAGTACCCAATTATCTTAATATATTTATCCTATGAAAGACACATTTGATGGGCAACAATTTAGATCCCCTCTCTGAATTTCTGTACTCTGCTCAACTTCCAATAAATCTGCTATTTACTACTTCTGAAAAGATTCATAAGAACCAAGAAGTTGTAGAGGAGTTTCTAAGCAGCAATAAAAGGCTAACAATATTTATGAACGAATGAAGTGCCCAACTGTTTAACGGTATTAGGAGCCTGAATTCTCATGCCACTGCCAGCTAATAACGTTGAAAAGCTCACTTGAAGCTGTATTCCCATATTCATACATAGCTATAACCCTAAAGCGAGTGACTAGAGACAAATTCTCTCAGCAGTAAATTTTCCTGCTGATTCCCTCATGTCAGCGTACTTCTTCTGGTTACGGAAACCTGGATAGCTTTGTGACCGGCAAATGAAATCTTCTGAAATTTTATTACCGCTGGGGAAATATAAAGGGCCAGCAATAGTACAAATTATTCTTAACATTGGGGTCCCCATGAAGGACAACAGATGGCAGAAATGTTTACTCAAGTGATTTTTCCATCAACGTTTCTATTAGCGTTTGAGTGCCAGCAGTGTGGCTGTTAAGGAGCCGTCAAACTCACCAGCCAGCTGGCGAAATCAGCACTCTAAACACTGACTGTATAGAAAACATATTTGTATTCAATTTGGTCTTTTACACCATATGCCTTCTTCGAGACAGCCGTAGATTTCATCCATGGTAAGTCCAAGGCAGTCACCGCCCAGAGAGTCCTTTGAGGGTGGAGATGATCAATGAGGCATTAACATATAGCCAAATCAAAACACAAAAACTTGCTCTCTGCCGCCGACGGTGTCAGCAACCTACACACTTCCTCTCTGCGCAAGCCGGTGGATTTTCAATAATGGCACCTGCTACTTGAGGACTTTCTGGGCTGCAAGCTCAGAAAGCAGGTTGACAAGAATAAGAAACCCTGGGCATTCCCATTAAGAGGAAGAGAACCTTTTCACAGACTTGCCTGTCTCAAAGTTTTGGGCAGAAGTTACCCAACTCCAATCAACGTGCTCCATCTAAACTTGTAAGAATTGGTTCCTTTACAAAGTGCGTTAGCCCTGGCTGCTGTGGCTCAGTGGACTGAGTGCTGGCCTGCGAACCAAAGGGTTGCCAGTTGGATTCCCAGTCAGGGCACATGCCTGGGTTGTGGGCCAGGTCCCCAGAAGGGGGCGCACGAGAGGCAATCACATATTGAGGTTTCTCTCCCTTCCCCTTTCTCTAAAAATAAATAAATAAAACCTTTCAAAAAGTTAAAAGGAATAAAAAGCAAAGAAAATGCTTTAGAATTTTCTTGATTACAAATACCCAAGGTAAGGTAGGGCTGAAGAGTCCCTAAAATTTTCTTTGACACCCTCAGACTCTCCTATGCCTTCTCCCCAAATCCAGACACCAGTGCCCTTTGTCTCCATTTATTTCCTCCTCTGGGAGATCACAGTAATGTTCTCATGCTGTAACTCTACAGTTTATATATAATGTTCCCTAGTCCATGCAGATTTCCTATTTGAGAAAAGGAAAAGTGTATTTTGCTTTAACCAGAACATAAATTTAAACTACAAGTTTTTGGAGGTTTGATGGCAGAATTAATCTATATTGACTTAAGTATTTTCAATCACAATGAATTAAGATTTATCACTGTGGTACAAAGTAATTGTACCACAGTTATAAATTAACACTTAATTTATCAAGTTTAACACTTTTAAATTAAATTTATTTACAGTAATATAAAAAATATAACGTGCATCCACCACATAGTATATATTATGGAGAAGGAAAACACAGTAATGTGGAAAGATAAGGCAGAAAACTTATTAATCTAATATTAAAGAGACATGTTACCTAAAAACAGCAGTTGAACTCCTATTAAGATAACACATTACTATTTCACTCCTTATGTTAGCTTGGTATTTGTTGATTGAAAGCCTAAAAAGTTTCATCTAAACAATCTCACTGTACTTCTGAAGGTTAATATCAAATGGAATTTCTTAAGATTGTGAGGTCTCATTCTTGCTCATGGCAACATTCTCAAGTAGTTCATTTTTAACATGGTTCACTAAGCAGCATTAACCTATAATACAAAGAGGCTCCCTTTCCATTAATAGCAAGAATATTTCACTCTTTTAAATACCAAACTAATGATGATTTTTATCACTTGTACTATTAAATTCAAGAATTTTGAACCACTGCCCTGAGCAGCGTGCCTCAACTGGTTGAACATCATCTCACAAAGTGAAACATCAGGGGTTCGATCCCTGGTCAGGGCACATGCCTGGGTTGTGCGCCAGGTCCCCAGTAGGGGGTGTGCGAGAGGCAACCACACATGGATGTTCCTCTCCCTCTCTTTCTCCCTCCCTTCCCCTCTCTAAAAACAAATAGACAGAATCTTTTTTAAAAGAACCTAGAAACATGTTTTAAAAAACTAATTTTGAACTCCATTAAAAGTAGCCCATATTTTCAAACTTAACTTCTTTCTAGTCTCGGAGAACATGTAGAGCTAAACATTAGGGCCTGTTATAATATCCACTTTTCTGTTTTCTCCAAAAGTACTTGTTGGCACACCAATTCACTCTGTCAGTAGATGAGTTTTAACATTATTTCCATAACTTTCTTTCATGGTGCTGAGCTTTCCCTTTAAAAACTCCCATGAACATTTATTCTTGTTAGTTCTAACATGAGTAGGCAGACATGTCTGAGGAGGGTGTGTTTGGCTGAATTGGACTTTTCCTCAATTCCTATTCCAAGAGCTATACTGTGATACAATGTCATAATTCATAAAAATAAGGTTTTAATGAAACTTCTAGGTTGTTCCATCTGCATCGCAGTTGTTTGGGGAGCGTAGTTCAGTGAATATTTTGTTGTTGCTGTTTTCATAGATACAGGCTAATTACTTACAAAGTGTGAATAGTTATGATATCTTACATTTAATGAGTAATGGTTTTGTGGAAAATGCAGTCCTAAGTGCTTTATGCATAACTTCTTTTTATTGTTACTTGAAGAGAACAGAAACAGACACGTGGAGAGACGTAAGACAGTTTCCCAGGGTTCTGCAGCTTTGAGCTAAAGGAGCTGGAACTGCAACCCATACTTTGTGAATGTGGCTTCTAACCTGTTAGTCAATCTTTTAAACTTCTATTAGAGCCTTATTCGGCATTATAGGTGTATTTCATCTCTTCCCAGAAGAGGAGGAAAGACTGACACATTGAATAGAGTCCTGGGAGGCGTAAAAAACCCAAATCACACTTCACCAATGTGTTGACTCATACAAAACAACGTGTGAGGTTAAAAATATACACTAGATGTGACTAGCCACAGTTTAGATAATTGCAAAAAAAACAGATTTGTCAATTTTACAGTAGAAATTATGTGAAATTAATGATAAAAAAGACTGAATAAAAAAAAAAACAGAACAGAATGCCAGTGAGGAGTGGGACAGCTTAAACAGCCTAATACATATAATCAGACTCCCTGAAAAGGGACAGGGGATGGAAACATATATATTTTTAAAATGCCTCAAAATTTCTAAATTTGATGAAAACTACAAACCCACAGATCCAAGAAGCTTAACAGACCTCAAGAACAAGGCATATGATGAAAACTATGCCAAGGAGTATCATAAACCAATAGCTCGACTCCCAAACACACTCCCCAATAAACCTTCTGTATGCTAATCTCCATTTCAGAGAGGGCTTCCCGAGCATGCCCACCTGAAGCACGTAACTAAATATTTATCAAAGCAACTACTGTGGGTCAGGTATCTTTGGAAATGGCAAGAGGTTTATAACCTCCCCAAGAAAACCATATACGACGCATATCTCTGCCTGTAAACCACGTCCCTGGTGATACTGCATTAGGTCAAAATTTACTTTAGTGGTCTCACACGTGTATTTTCTGTATGATGGCAGATTGGAAATCCTGAATTTCTTCTACCTGCAATGTCAATGCTGATTAGTATAAACGTTTCATTGACATACACATAATTACCCAAGTTTTTAAAATTATTCATTTTCTATATTTACATAGTTTGCATGTATTGTACACAGGGGGTTACATGTTTACTTTCTTAATCAAAATGCATATCTGCTATGCAAAAATATTTGAGAATGGAGAACTATAGAGTTGAATACAATATTGCTTTTTATGAATCCAGCATTTTAAGGTGTCAGAACTATTTAATAAATTACCTTCTTCTTTGCTTTCATCTGTCTTGATCAGCATTTTCTGGCATTAAAAATTGGCCACAATTCAAAGCTACTTGATTGAGCACTGCTACATGAAATCCGAGTTTAAAAAGTTACAAAAATACCTAAGACTCAGTGTAATAAACGCAATATTTTTATACCCAAACTGTATAGTTTATAACCTAAATTACAATCTCCACAGTCCAATTTATCTTTATCTGCATACTCAAAAGACACAGCGAGTTGAAATTAAACTACACACTGGTTATAATCCATATGCTGCCTTTCCATTAACATAAACCACAAAAAGTCCATAAGCACCACCAATTAACTCTGCATTGTTTTGGCCTCTGGACTATCTCAGAAGGCATTTTTGTCAATAGGATATATGGAAATATTGCTACATCGCCACAAATTGTCCTTAGGGAAACAGAACTGTAATTTTATCATGATGGATATTTCTCGAAACTACATTATTGCTAAGTATACCATAAGTTCTTCTTCTGGACAAGGTCCAACTTAAAAACACAAACTGCCCTAAAGCCACAGGACACTTGGCTGAACGATGCCTCCGCGTACCACAGATGCAATTAGGCTTTCATTAGATAAACCAGTTATCTCTAAGCTAACTCTCGTCCTGTCCATAAAAACCCACAGTGCACGTGCCCAACATCAGCATTAGGGTTACGGTCTACTATGTGTAGTGATGACAACAGAAGTCAGAAATTATACATTGCCAGCAGCCTTCATGATCTGAACTTAAAGAAGTTCAGCAGTTGTGCTACTGTGGTGAGGATAAACACAGTTTGAAAAGAGAGATCTCAAAGTCTTACCTTAAGATACCATTTGTATTTGGCATGTTCCCAATTCTCAGGTGCTTGTGTCTTCTTGAGAAACTGTTCAGCTTCTGTTAGCCATTGATTAAATAGCTTCATATCATAATGAAACCGTCGCCATTTCTCAACAGATCTGTCAAATCGCCTAGAGGTTAAAAATATGGATCAAGAAAAAGAAATCAATTATGTAAAACAAATTATATAGACATAACATATATGTTTATTTCCATTGACAATAATATGAAATAGAAAGGACAAATTAAAATAAAAGGCGGTGATTTTTCCCTGGAAAGCTGAATACATTTCTTGATTGAAACAAAGGTAAAGGCAACTATTATGGAGTATTAACATTCTCTTCCTTATGAGAATATTTATTTTTATAATTCTAGGAATGTGAAAATATATTAGCATCTAATAAATCATTTTAAAGCCATCCAATTTCAAATGGATCGGAAGCAAATAATCTCATAAAGTCTACCAATTTCAATATTACTCTTGATCCAAAAGACTCTATTCATTAAGAATGCAGAATGCTGAATGTAACGTGTTCTAGACTCAGGTATAAGCAATCAGTCAACTAACTGACACATTGGTGTAAAACAGGGGACGTGTGCGGTCTCCCTTTATCCTTATTGTTTCATTGTACCCACGAACATTTTACTTTGAAATGCTGAAGGAACTTACATGATATTAGTCAGGCTTTACATTTACCTTAACACAGTTGCACATCAGAACCATCTGGGTATTAAAAAAAAAAACAATAACAATAAAACACTGATTCCAGACCTCACTCTAGACCCATTAAATCAGCGTCTTTGGAGGTGGGATATTGATATTGGTATTTTTAAAAGCACCCAGGTGAGTGTAACATACAATCATGGTGAAAGAAACCAGACAAAGTAAGTTTTCAAGTCTTCTGGGGTCATGACCCACTGGCTCTCCGGGAGCCTGTCCATAGAAACATTTCCTAGCACCAAACCCAAAACCATCCTGAACATTCCTGGCACTGGGGCTGCCTCAGAGTTAGGTGGTCTGTCAAAGTTCTCTGAGGGCTACATTTGAGGCACAGTGAATTACCGTTTTAAATATCTTCTGAGTTCTCTACATCCACCTAGGAACTTTAAATAATTTTAGAACTTAAATAATACTGCACCTCCCAACTGTTTTCCTGGGAAGGGAATGGAATTGACGTCTATTAAACAGTTACTATGAGTCAGGCACTGGACTCGGTGCTTTTCGCTTTTTGTACTTAATGTCGTCAACTCTGACAACACGCCCTGCAATGCAACACTCAGTATTCCCATTTTCCCACGGACAAAAGTAAGAGGGTGACTTACTTGCCAAAAGGCAAATAGTTATGAATGGCAAAGATTCTAACTTAGGTCTCTCTGGTTTCAATGGTGCCTTTGCCCACCTTACCAGGTCTTTGCTGGCATTTGCTTTTTTCTTTGAGGTGAATTCTCACCCTACCAGTTATACAATGTAGTGACAGAGTTGCAGGGATTTTTTTCTTATTTTTGTTTTTTATTATCTTCCAAATATTTAATTATGCATCTGCGTGTACATTGCATTCTGCCAGACATTGCATTTACTTACTAACTGTATTTCTTACTTGAAAAACTATTTAAAACAAACAAAAACAAGCCAAGTAGCAGAAATATTTAAAATGGATAGTATTTTGGCAACATAAAAAAGGCAGCCAATGGTAACCGTAAGAAGTAGTCTCTAACTACAGATAGTTGAAAAATAAGAATTCTGCCTTTTATAATTAATGGCATCTTAGAGCTGATCAAATATTATATAACCATCAACCACAAAACAACCTTAGAAATATATTACAGGTTTAATAGTAATTTGGTTTTTATATATTTTCAGTGGTAGCTAATACACAACGAATGACTTACAAATACGCCTTAAGAATTTATTCCCTTAAAACAATTGTGCATTGTGTATGTCTCACAGGTACTTGTTATCGGGCCCAATTTTTTAAAATAAGAATCTAAAAAACAATGATGCATTGATGGCATTGTTCCATCTTAATGAGACTATCATTGATTTTTATTTTCTTTATATATTTTTCCCTTTTCATGTTTCCTACAATGTGCATTTCACATTTTGATACTTAGAAAAGCACAGTCATTTAAGAATAATTTTAAAAGGCAGTCTCACATACTAACAACTGCCACCTCTCACTCTGTTCTTCTACCACAGTTTGAGAAGCAGGCAGAAGCTAACCAGAGCACAGAGAAGTTGTCACTTAGTCACAATGTACCCTTCCAACTTTGCAGTAGTCCCCTCCTTACTTTGCTTTTATTTCCTACCCAATCACCAGAGCTGGTCTTATTGCCAACTCTGAGCTACTGGGAGGTGACTGCTTTTCCAGCATTTGTGCTATAAATACCCCCTCTCTTCCTTGCGGGTGCTGCACGCTGCACGGACACGCCCCCTCCACCACTCACTGCACTGGCAATTACCATCTGCCCCCAGATTCCACAGAGGCTCCTCCCACCCCTCTTCCTTTCCACAGGTTACCTTTCCTCTCAAGCCCCCAAGGAAAGGAAATCCATATGGGTTCATACAATTGGCCATGATACACAAAACTCTGCAAGACAGAGCTGGGGGGGGGAAGAGAATGGAGACAGGCTGAGGCTGGGTTTGCCATTTACATACTTGTTCGGAGGCCACGATAATGAGACAGGATGGCCTTGTCAGCCACACAGGCCTATCTGCATTCTCCACACTCGGATACTGCCTTAGGACTCTGTGGTTTTGCCCACCTGAAAGGCCTGCCTTTCCTTTTGTTCCCTTTCCCCTGTTCCTACAATCCAAACCTTTCCGCACTTAATGACTAGGTCTGAAATGACTGTCGCTTTGTCAATATCTAAACAGAGAGTATTCAATAGAACCTACAGCTGTAAATGCTTGAAAACTGGAAAGCGAATCTAATTTTATTATTAAATTAGTGTTAAAATGAGTACCTCTAGTCAAACAAAATAGTACAGAATGAAAGCATGCACTTTTGCACATAATGGCATTTAATGTGAGTAATAATATTTTAAACTCCATTTCAAGTATCACATAAAAATTTTAAATACACTTTTCAGCATTTAATATGCATTAACAGCAAAGTCTGTATTCATAAATTTACTATGTAAAATTTTCTTTTTATCACGATGACTTATAAACTTCAATTCTTTCCCAGCAATGAAAATTCCAAATGAGTAAAATTTTTGCTAGTTTTACAGTGCATTTGTAAATTTAATCTCTAATCAGTAACTAAGAGCCATAAAATCTCACAGCATTAATCGGACTGTACAAATGATTGCACAAAAAGGCAGCATCAATTAAAAATGCACAGAGACGTTAAAAATAAAATTCAGGGAAATAAATGGAAGTTTTACCCTCTATATTATTTCTCAGGCAAAAGGGTTGTTGCCTTTTTTTTCCTGGCAATAAGAAATGTAGACCCAACTAAATAAAGGACAAAAAAATAACAGTATAAACATATGGATAATAAATCAAGTGATTTTTAAAATTTTGCAAATATTAAAATTCTCATTCACTATGCAAGCAGTATTTAAAATTACGCTATTGCTCCTTTTATGGGCAGCATGACTTATTTCCTGCTGTTCTAAATCAAGTTAGTCAGACTATTCTCGGGCATAAATTACATTTAGGGAGTAATTTAGGTACTTTGGGACATTCTTTAACACTTTCAGGTAATGAAGGTGGTGTTCAATTCCATAAAATAGATTTAAATAAATAACACCCCAGTAGCCTTCCGACACATCCATTGCGGCTTTGTATGTAGGTCTGCTAACTCAGCATTGAGCTGCTGGTGATTTCCTCCTGCGTTTCATTTTAATGTGGTAAATGTAAGGGATCTTGGCTAAAGTCTCATGGTCCAAACGGTCGGTAAATGGAAGTTAAATTAGGCATTTGCGTCAAACCGTAGTACCTTGTTCCCCTCCACACCCACACCCTGGCCTCACTTCCACAGGAATAAAATTATTTTTTTAAAAGCTCTATTCTTTTTTTTTTCTTAAAGATTTGATTAATTTATTTTTAGAGGGGGAAGGGAAGGAGAAAGAGAGAGACAGAAACATCGCTGTGTGGTTGCCTGCCTCTTGTGCGCCCCCTGCTGGGGACCTGGCCCACAACCCTGTGCCCTGACTGGGAACTGGCGACCCTTTCGTTTGCAGAACAGCACTCAATCCACTGAGCTGCACCAGCCAGGGCAGGAATAAAATTATTCTGAAAAACCCGAGTGTATTAGCAGGTGTCAAGTATTTTCTACAGAATCTGACTCACTCTGAGGAGCTCTCCCGAGGCTCTGACTCTCCTCACTTGTCTCTTACCAAGACACGCTACTCCTAAGACACTGCCCCAGCCTGTCTGGACTCTCACGTATATATGACATAATGCTCTCAGTATATATATACTGAGCCTGGGCCCACATATGAGCAACTCAGCTCCATTCCGGCTGTCCGATGGTCTCACTGCCACCATCCCTGGACACGGGGTTGGAGCAGGACCCCTGTCCTCGCTCACTCTGGCAGGTAGAGTACAGCGGTCAGAATGCCTCGCTTGGGATCCCGTCTCCACCATTTACTATGTGGCCTTGGGTAAGGAAGTGACTTCTCTGAAAAGTGATTATAAAAGTAGTACTTATCCTCTTAGGTTATTTGCAAGGGTTACATGCATGAATATGTCTAAATTTCTCGGAATAGTGGCTGGCGGTATTCAACAAATCCGAGTTTTTATTACTCTGCCTCTATTTGACTTAAGTTTTCACATGCAAATCATGCCACGAATAGGGAGTCCAAGCCATGCCAGTGTCTCTCTGGTCTCTACCGGACATTTAAGAAATTCTTTTATCGTTAGTTTCAGGATTTAAAGTAATGAAGTAGACAATGTCATTAGCCCGCTTACAGAAGCTGAATCATTGCTTCAGCATAGCATCCATGGCTGTGTATGCCTAACTTTGACTGTGTTGTACACGTAATTTGTTTATTGTTGAAATACCTTTTATTGCTAAACCCACTAATATACAGACAAATGTATCTATTGTGACCACGACACAAGCCAGGAAATTAAAAAAATAATCCCAGCAGTCAGAAGTCCCTCTTGAACCCCTCCTAATCACTGGTCCCTCCTGCCCACCCTCCCATAACTTTCTTGGTTAGAAATCCTTAGAGCTTCGTAACTTAAATATGTATTCCTAACAAAAACAAACTAAGCAAAAAGCAGAACAGAAACACAACCACCGAAATGGAAATCACATGCAGGGTTATCAGCGGGGAGAGGGAAGGGGGAATGGGAAGAAAGGTACAGGGAATAAAAAGCATAAATGGTAGGTACAGAATAGACAGGGGGAGGTTAAGAATAGCATGGGAAATGGAGAAGCCAAAGAACTTATATGCACGACCCATGGACATGAACTAAGGGGGGACTGCTGGAGAGAAGGTGGGTACCAGGTAGAAAGGAAGAAAGGGGAGAAAATTGGGACAACCGTAATAGTGTAATCAATAAAATATACTTAAAAACTAATCAAAATTGGTGAATTTGTGTAGCCACTTTAATACTTAAGATAGAAGAAGAAACGCCACACAAAAAAAGAAATAAAATAAATATGCATTCCTAACACTAGAGATTGGCTCTTGTATGTTTTTGAACATTTTATAAATGGACCGATATGTATCTTCTTTTGTATGAGGGTTCCTTTGCTCAGTACTATAGTTTTAAGATTAGTCCATGTGTTGCATATTCATTGCTGTATAACATTTCATTGTGTGATTTTTTTGGCTGATAATAAATATTGAGGCTCTTTTAGTTTACAGCTATTATAACACTTCTATAAACATTCCTGCACCTGTCTTCTGGAATGTGTGCACCAGCATTTCTGTAGAGTGTATACTTAGGAGTGAAACTAATGAGCTATAGGTTATTCACATCTTTAATATTCCTAAGTGTAGGAGACCATTCTGCGTGGCGTGGGCCCAGCTCCTACTAGGAGATGCACAGGACCCACGCCCATGGATAGGTTCTCCGGTGGGGAATCAGGCCTACAATGTACCTAGGCCACTTTGAGACATTAAGTGCTTACTGTAACTTCCTAAAAACCATGGTAAACCTTCCAAGAAGGAGTGTAACCGGTTCAACCACTTTTGCCTTTTCATTTGCAAATATCCCTCTTCTGTGATGTGATTAGCTGCATTGGCTCCTTTGTTTTCTGTAAAAGGTACCGCCTAAAGCCAACCGGGGCATAGTAAATGAGGATCGTCCTGTACTGTGCCCAGAAAAAAAGAAATAAAGGCCTTTCATAGGCTTCTGGCTCCTCTTGAGAGTGAAGCCACCCGCCCTTTTCCTCCACCGGACTCAGTAGTCCTTGTGACTGTCTCTCCCCCGTCCACAATGCCGGGGTCCGCATCACTTAAGTAATGCCACATGGTTTGCACTCCTAACAGGAGTAGTGTGTGAAAATTTATACTCGTATTTACAATTTACAGTCCAAGTAGCAATGTATGAGAATTCCAATTGCTACACAGTCTGAGCATTACTTGCTACTGTTAGACTTTTATGTTTTAAGCATTTTGCTCACTATATAGTGATATCTTATTTTAGTTTTAATTTGCAACCCCCTGTCTACTAATGGAGCTTGCAAATTGTTTATTTGTTGGCCATGTACATTTCTTATTTTGTGAGGACAACGGTCTTAGTGTTATTGTGAAATGTAAAACACATTTGTTATTTACTACAGAGTGATTATTCTATAAACACCACCCAGATCAAGATCTTAAACACTGTCAAGAGCCAACAACCCCTCTTTGTATTCCTTCCCGCTTTTTGAGAACTTCTCCCAGCTTTCAATGGGACTGTCTGTTATTCTCTTAAAGATTTGTAGGCATTCACCCTGGCTGGTGTGGCTCAGTGGATTGAGCACCAGCCTGCAAATCAAAAGGTTGCTGGTTCGATTCCCAGTTGGGTCATGTCCCTGGTTGTGGGCTGGGTTTCCAGTAGGGAGCGCATGAGAGGCAACCACAGAGTGATGTTTCTCTCCCCCTTTTTTCTCCCTCCCTTTCCCTCTCTCTAAAAATAAATAAATAAATAATCTTAGGAAAAATGGTTTGTAGGAATTCTTTATAATTATGAATGCACCCACTTCATCAGTTATATGTGTATTCCAAACATCTTTTCCTACCCTGTGGCTTTCACTTTCACTCTTTCAATATTGTCTTTGATATACAGAAGTCATTAATATACAATATAGCACAGTTTATTATTTTTACAAATGAGTGCTTTATACCATTATTTAAGAAGTTTTCATTTACTCAGCATATATTAACATACTTTGAATCTCAGGCCTCAAACCAGTTGTAGTGGGACTTTCAGTTCCTCATAGCAGTTATAATAATGGAGTTTAGGAAGTCATTTTTCTGCCTTTATTCCTTTTCTTTACTGCTAAGTTTCTACACATTTGGTTTCCCTTCTTTCTCATACTAACTTTTCATTTAGCGTCGTATGAACAAACAGAAAAGACAGACTTTATTTGAACTGGATCACCAACATCAACACTTAATATAAGCTCTTTCCAATCACAGGGGACGCTTGCCACACTTAAAGGTACAGGGGCTTTTTTCAATCAAAAAATAAGTAAGTAGCTAGTTTGCCTGTGGACTACAGGTGAACCTCTTGGGTTTTCTGGCTGTATATTTTCCTGTACAATCTCATTCCCATTTCAAGGTTCAAATAACATCTACAGCAGGGGTTGGTGAACTTTATATTGAGAATAAATATTTTAGGTTTTGCTGGTCATGCAGTCGTTACAACTACTCAACTCTGCCATTATATCTCAAAATCAGCCATAAACTGAACATAAGCAAATGGGTTTGGCTGGGTCTCAATACAACTTTATTTAAAAAAAAACAGGTATTGGGTCAGGTTGGGCCTACTGGCTGCGCTTTACCTAGCCTTCATCTATAAACTGATTAGCACAAAGCCCCAGATACTGGCCCTTATCTGAGCTCTATCCTCACTGGAACATTCTATGTGAACCTCAAACATGGCATTTTAAAAGTTTCTTATTTTCTCCTCTAAGTCTTTACTTGTAATTTTAGCTAATGATGGTCTAGCTAGAAATCTCTCTGAGGTCACCCTTTACTCCACCTTTCCTTTTCTCTGTACTGTGTTTGCCTGTATATCCCATCAATTCTAAATCACAAATGACTCTTTTAATATGGCCTCTTCCTTCCGGCCTCACTGCCATGGCCTCCCTTGAAATCCCCTCATGCCTTCTCCTTTGCCACATTCCAATGTTTCTCTCCCAGTCAGAATTGTCTGACCACCCTCTAACCTATGTCTATACTGCCACCCCTTTTTTTGGATTCCAACACGAATGTTTGCATAGTCCACATATATAACCTACAGTTTCAGACACTGAATATCTTTCAACTTCCATAACATTTAGTGGGCCACACAGCACTCTGAGGGCTTGGGCTGGAGGCTGGGCACCTGTGAATACTGGAGCCCAGACCAAGCCCCCAGTGCAGAACCTCAAGAAAGAAAGAAAAATGATGCCCAGTCCCCCTCTGCCTGCAGCGTCCAGGAAGAGCAGCAGACCAAACTTGGTGAGTTTAAAGTCAGCAGGAGGCTTTTTTCTCCCCAATTTTGAGACAATAAGACCTGGAGCTGTGAAAGGACCAAAGACAGATCCAGAGAGACGTCAGAAGGCCAAGGACTGAGACAGATTTCACTGTGCTATCCTATAGAACTTGCGTTTTATTTTCATTTTTTTGTTATTATTAATTTTTTATTTCTCTGTTCAGTCTTGTTTTCATTCTGTCAGTTGGTTTAATTTCATTGGCTGCCTGTTTTTGTTTGTTTTCTCTTTCATATTGTATTTTAATCTTCTTTTACTTCACCCATGTTTCGATAACACACCACTCTTGGTCTTTTACTTTTTATTCTTTTTATTCAGATCATATATATCTTGTCATATTATTGTTGTTCCAAATCGCACAGCACCCTTCCCTGGTCTTGGCCCATTTCACTATCACCCTGAGCTTTATTACTGTTGTGGTTAACTTCATTCTCTCACACACTATGCCAAGTTTCTATCCCTTATTCTCATTATATCTCATCATCTAACCTAGCATAAGCACTCTGCTTTCTGGAGTCAGCTCACATTTCTCCCCCTCTAATAAGAGTCTTATCTCTTTTTCACACTTTATAAAAAGTGCCTACTTAGGTGAAATATCACGGTTATAGCTGCACTTCTGCAAAGGATCTCCTATCTATTTTCTATTTGTTGGTACTTTAAATCCCATAAAATAGTCTCCTGCTGTCTTAATCCATTTTGCCTTCACCCAGCCCCTGATCACATACAAAATAAGGTTGGGAGTTGTGAACACCACTACATCCACTGGAGGAGAGAACTCAACAACAAAGGAACCACCAACAGGTAAAACCCAAGTACAAGAGAGCCCACACAAAGGAAAGAAAGGGCAACCCTAGAACATCCAGACAAGGAGATCAAGAGACCACACCACTGAGTCCCACAGAACTCCTACCACAGAAGTTTACCCTACAAAGCAGCTGGCAAAGCAGAGCATTAGGAAGTGTAGAAACAAAAAAAAAAGCGTCACCTAACATGGGGAGACAGAAAGAAGCCACAATCGAAAGGAGTGGAAGACTCCCCACTAAAAGAGCTAAATGATATGGAGGCAAGCAAACTATCAGATATAGAATTCAAAAGAATGGTGATAAGGATGCTCAAGGAACTCACAGACAACTACAAGGAACTGAGTGAGAACTACAAAAGTATGGAAAAGGAAATAGAAACTATAAACAAGACCCAAGGATAAATGAAGAATACAGTTTCTGAAATGAAAAACACACTAGAAGGAATTATAAGCAGGCTGGATGAAGCAGAGGACCGAATTAGTGAGCTGGAAGATAAGGCGGAAAGAAACACCTAGGTAAAGCAGCTGCTCGAAAAAAGACTAAAAATATGAAGATAGCTTAAGGGAACTCCAAGATAACATGAAACACAGCCAACATTCAAATCACAGGAATACCAGAAGGAGAAGAAAAGGAGCAAGAGATAGAAACCTTGTTTGAAAAAAAAAAAAGAAAACTTTCTGAACCTGGAGAGGGGAAAAACCACACAAATTCAGGAAGCACAGAGGGTCCCAATCAAGATGAACCCAAAGAGGCCTACTTCAAGACACATCACAATTAAAATGTCAAGTTTTTAAGTTTCGGCCAAGACAGAGGCGTAGGTAGAAACCCTTCACTTCCTCGCACAACCAAAAGGTGGATAGCAACCAATCTAAAATCAATAAACAACCAAAAGCACCAGAAAAATCAAACTGCATGGAATTCTGACAACCAAGGAATTAAAGACAAAATCAGCCAGAACAACCAGACCCGTAAGGTGGAGAGCGCAGGCCGACTCAGAAAAACCAGGTCAAGGTGGCTGAGGGGTGAGGCTGATTGCCGAGCTCAGCCGAGCTGCATGGAAGGGACTGACTTAACGGAAAAACTGAGACTCAGAGGTGACTGTGGGCCATGACTGGGGTTGCCGTGGGGAGAGATACTTCCAGTCTGACTCCAGGGTCTGTTGAAAAGTGCACTACAGACAAGCAGGCAAGCTGCACTGTTCCCTCTCTGGCCCCTCCCCCACAGGCAGCGCAGCAAAGAGGGTTGCCCTGCCTGGGTGAATACCTAAGGCCCCACCCCCTTACAACCCATTAGCTGTGCCAAGACAAAGAAATATGGCCCAAATGAAAGAACACAGCAAAACCTCAGAAAGAAAACTAAGCGATGAGGAGATTGCTAACCTAGCTGATGAAGAATTTAAAGCCCTGGCAATCAAAATGCTCGCAGATCTGATTGAGCTTGGTCAAAACATGAAAGAACAAATGAAAGATACCCAAAATGAAATAAAGCAAAATATTCAGGGAACCAACAGTGACAAGAAGGAAATCAGGACTCAAAACAACAATTTGGAACAAAAGGAAGAAATAAACATCCAACTGGATCAGAACAAAGAAACAAGAATCCAAAAAAATGAAGAGAGGCTGAGGATTCTCTGGGACAACCTGAAACATTCCAATATCCGAATCATAGGGGTGCCAGAAGGGGAAGAACAACAGCAAGAAACTGAAAACTTATTTGAACAAATAATGAAGGAAAACTTCCCCAATCTGGCACAGGAAATAGACTTCCAGGAAGTCCAGGAAGCCCAGAGGGTCCCAAAGAAGTTGGACCCAAAGAGGAACACATCAAGGCACATCATCATTAAGTTACCCAAAATTAAAGGTAAGGAGAGAATCTTAAAAGCAGCAAGGGAAAAGAAGAGAGTTACCTACAAAGGAGTGCCCATAAGACTATCAGCTGAATCTCAAAAGAAATCTTGCAGGCAAGAAGGGGCTGGAAAGAAGTATTCCAAGTCATGAAAGGCAAGGACCTCCATCCAAGATGACTCTATCCAGCAAAGCTTTCATTTAGAACAGAAGGGCAGATAAAGTGCTTCCCAGAAAAGGTCAAGTTAAAGGAGTTCATCATCACTAAGCCCTTATTATCTGAAATGTTAAAGGGACTTATCCAAGAAAAAGAAGATCAAAAACTATGAACAATAAAATGACAGCAAACTCACAGTTATTAACAACCATACCTAAACAAAAACAAAAGCAAACTAAGCAAACAACTAGAAGAGGAACAGAACCACAGAAATGGAGATCATGTGGAGGGTTAGCAACAGGGGAGTGGGAGGGGGGAGGGGGGAAAAGATACAGAGAATAAGGACAGCATGGATGGAACTGCAGAGCATTATCCTAAGTGAAATAAGCCAGGCGCTGAAAGACAAATCCCATATGATCTCACCTATAAGTGGAACCTAATCAACAAAACAAATAAGCAAGCAAAATAGAACCAGAGACATTGAAATTAAGGACAAACTGACAGCAACCTGTGAGAAGTGGGAGAGGGATAGTGGGGGAAAATAGGAGAAGGGCCATCAAGGAACATGGATAAAGGGCCCATGGACAAAGCCAAAGGGGGTGGGTTGGAAGGGTGGGAGGTGGGGACGGGTGGGCTGGGGAGGTGTGGTGGGGTGTAAGTGGAGACCACTGTACTTAAACAACAAAAAAAATTATGGAAAAAAGACAACATTTAGAGCATTTAGGGAAAAAGGATACCTGCAATTTCCATCTGCAAAATATCAAATAATTGAAATCTAAAATTTGGCAAATGATTTACTTAAAACAATCAATTTAGCCTTCTCAATTCATTTACTTTTAAATGGCTATGTATTAACTTTTTTTTTTAAAGATTTTATTTATTTATTTTTAGAGAGGGAAGGGAGGGAGAGAGAGAGAGAGAGAGAAACATGAATGTGCGGTTGCTGGGGGCCGTGGCCTGCAACCCAGGCATGTGCCCTGACTGGGGATCGAACCTGCGATGCCTGGTTCACAGCCTGCGCTCAATCCACTGAGCTACACCAGCCAGGGCTTTTTTTTTTTTTTTTAAAGAAGTACTATTTTCTTTTCTTTTTTTTTTTAAACGCAGGCTCTTTTTTTTTTACTTATTTATTTATTTATTTTTAAATCTTCTTTTTTTAAGATTTTATTTATTTATCCCCAGAGAGGGGATGTATTAACTTTTTATGTCATTTATGGTACTTCTTGAGAGTTAAAAAAATTAAGTCTATAAA